>JAOYMO020444847.1:0-19181 GCA_025802455.2 Iodosphaeria phyllophila | reverse complement strand
GCACCACCGACGGCAGCAAGGTGGTGTTGCACAGCTTCAGCGATCGCAATCCCGGTGATTACTACCTGCTGGACACGGCGACCAAGAAGGCGTCCTACATCGTCTCGGCGCGGTCCTGGATCGATCCTGCGCAAATGGCCGAACGACGCCCCGTGAGCTACGCGGCGCGCGACGGTCACCTGATCTTCGGCTATTTCACGCTGCCGCCGAACACCGATCCTCACCAGTTGCCGCTGGTGGTGCTACCGCACGGTGGTCCGTTCGGACCTCGCGACGACTGGGAGTGGGAAGCCGACGCGCAGATGCTCGCGTCCCGCGGCTACGCCGTGCTTCAACCCAACTATCGCGGTTCCGGCGGCTACGGCCGCGAGCATCTGGAATCGGCGCGCTATTCCTGGGGCACCACGATGATTGACGACATCGCCGACGGTACGCGCTGGGCGGCGGTACAGGGTTACGCCGACCCGGCGCGAACCTGCATCTACGGCGGCAGCTACGGCGGCTACGCCGCGCTCATGAGCGCGGAACGCTATCCCGACCTGTATCGCTGCGCCATCGGTTACGCCGGCGTCTACGATCTCAAGCTGCTGTCCGAAGACACCGACTTCATGAAGCATACGTCGGGGCGCAACTACTTCGAGGAATGGATCGGCAAGGATCCGGCAATGCTCAGGGATCAATCGCCGGTTTATGGCGTGAACAAGCTCAAATCCGCTGTATTGCTGGTGCACGGCAAACAGGACTGGCGCGCGCCGTATACGCAGTTCAAGGCGATGACGGTTAGATCACTCTACCTAACGTAGCATAGAGTACAGAGTGCTTGAGTGCTTAAATGTATGGCCACGTTGGCCGCATATATCGGGGATCCTCGTCTACACGGAGTATCCTTAATCCGCTCCGAATATCTTGGATCTCATCACTCCCCTTCGTTCAATACCGCGTAATCAACTTAATCAACAAGCAATAAACAAAACGATCTGGCAGTCTGATGTAGCGGTGTTGAACGCTCACATGTGTATGTTGAATTCTTCCCTTCTTGCCTCATTAGGCAAGACCTAATCCGTCCACTAACCGTTCCTGAGTGACGTGATTAGTGGCTTTGGTTAAGCCGTCGGCTAGCATTCGATCTGTGGGCAAATATTCTAATCGAATCTCGCCGTTGGCAATATGCTCCCGAATAGCATGGTAGCGAACTGCTATATGCTTTGTTTTCGGGTGGTTGACAGGGTTATCAGCGAGCTTGATTGCGCCCTGATTGTCCTCATAGATGGTTGTTGGAGCCATGTTGTATACGGCTTCCTTGCCTATTGAATATAGGAAATGGCGTATCCATATGGCTTGCTTGGCTGCTTCCGAAACGGCCATGTACTCTGCCTCTGTTGAACTCTGGGCAGTCACCGTCTGCTTCCTGCTATTCCAGCAAACCGGTGATCCATTGATCATGAAGACAAATCCAGTTGTTGAGCGGTTTCTCACTGAATTAGCATATGCTGAGTCTGCATATGCAACTAGTCCTTGTCTCCCCTTTGCACCAAAGACTAATCCATAGTCCATAGTCGCCTGAATATAGCGCAAGACATGCTTGGCCGCCACTAGGTGAACTTGCCTTGGCTCTGCAAGGAACTGAGATAATTGATTCACCACAAAAGAGATGTCTGGCCGTGTAGCAGTTATCAAGAAAATGAGTCGGCCGATTAATCTCCGGAAGAGTTTATGCTCACTTCTTCCTAGGCGGGGGCTACTATCATCTGACAGTTGTGTACTTGGGCTAATAGGCGTGCGAGATGGCTTACAATTAGCCATTCCAAATTCCTCAAGAATATGACTTGCATAGGACTGTTGGTCTAAGCGAATAGACCTGTCTTTTCCCCAGGTGAAGCGGATTCCAAGAAGCTTATCAACCTGGCCGGAATCCGTCATTGGATGGAATTCCTTGAGCTTCTTCTTCACCACGTCTATTTCCTTCTCTTCTCGTCCAAATACGACTATGTCGTCCACATAGAGCGCTATAATCAATCCTCGATTGTTGATAAAGACACTCGGATCCGCCGTCGTTGGCTGGAATCCAATTTCCATCAGGAAGCCTGTAATCTTCCGATGCCATAAATTCGCGGACTGCCTTAAGCCATATAAGGACTTCCTCAACTCCAGGATCATACCCTCTCTGGCTTCAGGGTCAAAATCCTGTAATCCCTCCGGAATTTCCATGCAGTTTGGCTTGTCTAGATCCGAGCCGGCGAATGCATTTGAAGCATCCAGCATATGGGCTAGGAGTCCATACCTCGCAGCCAAAGCCACTAAAATTCAGAGACTATCCAATCGGAAAACCGGTGCAAACGTCTCATCAAAATCATCATCTGACTGCTCATTCCCCCTGGCCACTAATCTTGCCTTGAACCTCTCTATTTGACCGTCTGGGCCTAGTTTGACATCAAATACCCACCGGGTAGTTGAAACCGTGCCATTGGCCTTGCTTCGTCGGATAACATTCCAGGTGCCAAAGCTAATTAAGGCGCTCAATTCCTTATGGATCGCCTCTCGCCATTTGGATCCATATACGGGGTTGTTGACGGCATCATTATATGATTTTGGAAGTCGTATTCCGGCTTTCTCTCGCGCAGCGCGCGCTTCCTCATTAACTTCGAATTCGCGGTCCTCCATCAGCAACTCCGTGGCAATCGCTAATCTGGCCCGTAAACGCTGGGCTGGACGATCATTTATCTCCTCCCCTTCAGTCTTGCGTTTTCGGCCATATGCCTGCTGATCCTGACTATCCAACGATCGTTCCGTTGGCTGGCGAATTCGGGATGAACGGCGTACGTCTGGCCGCTCTACATTCACTGTTTGTGGGGTAACCTTATTCAGATGTTCCTCAACTTTATTTGAACGTCGCCCCCCATCATCTCGCGGTTCCGGCCTCGGGGGCCGGGATGAGCTTTCCCCATCTGGCAATCCCATCGCCTGGCGATCAAATCGCTCCTTTGCCTTACTAGGCTGGCCTGGCGTAGGCTCCTCTAGGGTCTCCTGCTCCCCTTCAAACCTAGCCCTACTTGGCCTCTCACCATTATGATCTGGCGTAGCCTCTCTCCGGGTCCTCTTCTCCCCTTCTAGCTGCGCCTTGTCTTGATCACCATCATGATGATCCACCTCCATGGCGCCAACGTCCTCAATATTGGCGTCCTGTGGATCATCCTCAGGTTCATATGGAGTCCTCTCTGCTCCATTATCGTGACTCTTACCATGGTCTGTTTCCTCATTCACTCTCTGAGGGGTAGGTTCGACTCTTATCTCTGACAGTTCAGTACCTCTCTCTTTCTTTCTTTCTGCGGGTACCATTGGTGCCATTCTAGGCATTGGCGCGGGCATAGGAATTGGCTGACGTTTTTCCATCTCCACTATAGGTCGAGCAGGTTCAATTCGAGCAGTAGCTGTTGGAGGATTAGCTAGCGCTTTCTCGCAGCACCCGGCTTCTTGCTCACGGAATTCCGGATTCGTCACTAGCTTTAAATCAGAGATTCTATTGCACCCCCGTGGCATCACATAATACTGCTTGTCACTCTTCCCATATAGCATAAACGTCCCTTCAGCCACACGACTATCCAGCTTGCTTTCAACCATACTATCATGGTAAAGCACTCGACAGCCCCAAGCTCGCAAATGGCTCAGGTCTGGCTGGTGGCCGGTCCATAATTCATATGCTGTCCTATCCCGTCCATTTTCATCCGCGGAATTCTTTATGAGCGTGGTTCTATTCCTCAAATAATTGGCGGTTAAGACTGCATACTTCCAATATATCTTGCTGATCTTGGTGTCGAATAATAGGGCTCTTGCGATGTCCAATATAACCCGATTAAATCTCTCTGCGACACCATTCTGAGGCGGGGTATGAGCCTCTATAAACTCAAATTCAATCCCTTTCTCCATGCCCCATGGAATCAACGCCTTGAATTCCCTAGCGTTGTCCGTCCGAATGATCAACAACATCTGGCCTGCTTGACGCTCGACTCGTCGGAGCCACATATCTATCTCATATTGAATTGTTTCTGAGCGTCGGTTATCCAAAACATAAAGCCAGGAATACCTTGTGCAGTCATCTATAAGACTCAAAAAATACCGCTCATCTCCAGAGCCTTCTCGGTTAGGCCCCCAGAGGTCCATATACACACGCTGTAGAGGTCTTCTTGCCTTGGATACTGGAATGTGACTCTGCAATTTCACATTCTTGGCCTTGACACACACCTCACAGTTATTATTCAGCAACTTATCATCTTTCTCAAGCCGCAACTCGCTCATGTCCATCAACTTGATGCAGTCATTGAATCGCTTCCGTCCTGGATGGCCTAGGCGGCGATGAATAAGTGCCTGCTTCTTGGCCGTTGCTTCATCTGCAGACAGGGCTATCCTAGCATACTGCGTCCTTTTAGCAACACCTGGGCCAACTAGTAAAGCGTCCACATGCTTCACAGAGTCCAAATAGGTGCTTCGGCCAACTCGCTTTCCAAAGGCTACCGTCTTTCCGTTTTTCATAAGCTCATATCCTCGTGATGAGCCTCTCGATTCATATCCGGCTAGATGGAGCGCTTCTAGGGACAGTAAATTCTCTGCTAGTCCCGGTACGTATATAACTCCACCCAATCTTGCCTGTCCTTTCGCTAAGTTGAATTTCACTATGCCTTTTCCCTTTATAGGCATATGGACCCCATTCGCAATAGTAAGGATCCCTCGACACGGGTCCATGTACTCAAATATGGACTTATCACCAGTGGACATACTTGTCGCTCCACTATCAAAGACCCAGCCATCATGGCTGCCCGTGGATCTGTATGCATTCTCATAGACGAATGGCCTCGCTTCCGAATGTTCGCCTGGTCCGCGGGATTCCACATTATCAACCGCCCGACCACCATACTCTTCCTCTCGTGGGCTATCAAGGTCTTGATCTTCAGCGGCTCTGCCTCTATGGCTCTGTCTTGATGCTCCTTTTCCACCTCGGCCGCCTCGTCGGCCGTTTCCTCGGTTATTGCTGCTGGAAGACTGATCTCGCTTATCATCTTCCTGATTCGGGCATCTTGCTGCTATATGGCCGAATCCTTCACAGGAATAACACTTAGGCCCTCGTGGCCTCTGTTGCTGATTGGCTCGAGATGCATTCTCTTTCTGCATATACACATGTTCCATACCCTGCACGCGGTTTAAGACGACTTTCTCCACAAGGATGTCCTCATTGCTCATCAATGTATCTCTTGTTTGCTTGAAGTCATCACCAAGACCTCTAAGGTACCAAATGAGCAGAATATCCATGATCTTGATTGTCTCGCTCCCATTCATCTCAATGAACTCTAATCCCATCTGCTTGAGATCGGCCCATGCTTTTGATGCTTTCTTCGAGCGATCCCAGGTCCAATTGGCCATGTCCATTAATCTCATTGCTTTCATAGCAACATTGGGGGTTAAGAACCTCTCTTTTAGGAATTTCCACCTCTCACCGGCTTCTTTCAAGTCTTTTATCTCATACCGGGTTGTGGAGGATAAACCTTTCCCCATTATGAGATTAGCTTGTTTGTTGACTCGCTGCCAATTGGGTCTGGCCATCTTCCTTCTATATTCTTCAAGGTCCTTCTTGAGGTATAACTCAATCACCTGCCATGCGTATTGAGCATCCAACTCGCTCTGCATCTCATAGAACCATTGTCTAGCGTTTTCCTCAGATAACTCATTGATTGAAAAGGGGTAGACTTTGATTGGTTTGGCTTCAATAGGATCGTCATCATCCACGCCAGTCATATTCACGTCTCCATCCTTTTCATATCCTGGAGCCTCTCGGGGCTCACTAGCCATTGATTGTTGTCTGTTCTCCGCCATAGCGTACTCACGACTCGATTGGCTTCGCCGAGCGGATTATTGGCCGATAATCACGTAGGAAGGGTATCTCGAGGGTGAGGCTCGCAATTGATATCCGATCGATCCGTCTATAGAGGATGTGAAGCCTCTATAAATCTCCCGAGATGCCACACGCTGGTTAGGCGTCGATATACTCAAATACCTATGGGCAGGCCCGGGCTCATAACCAATGAAGCGGGTTCGGGGGTCCGGTGACCACTCAGAGGCCGCTTACTCAGGGGAATAAACTGAGGGAGCCGATGGACCAATTGCACGAGGCTATATGGCAGATAATAAGAACAATTAACCACGGTTAGACTACTCTACCTAACGTAGCGTAGAGTACACGAATATATGAGTGCTTGAGTGCTTAAATGTATGGCCACGTTGGCCTGCATATATCGGCGTCTACACGGAGTATCCTTAATCCGCTCCAAATATCTTGGATCTCATCAGGCGGTGAGGCATGACAGAATAGTTCCTCCTAGGGCTGATCAGGCCAGCACTGTGACATAACCCCCTCAATTAGACTGAGCCTGCCCTCAGGCTTACTTTTTGTTGTCTTGGTGATCTTCATCATCCTCATTGTTCTCCCAAGCACGGATCCACTCATCCAGTTGTTTCAGCAGTCCTGGTTGATCTGGGTAGTCCTTGTGGTAATCACAGAGTCAGTGAGGTGACCCTTTGAAATCTGAAGCAGGATACCAAGTGTGATCTTCATCAAAGCCAACCCACTTGACCAAGTACTGCAACTTCCTGCAGTATAATTGAGAGTTTAAGATCTGTTCCACTTCCCACTCTTGGTTATTGTTAATGATGACAGGATCTGGTGGTTCTATGATTTGGCCAGGCAAGGGGTTGTTGGCTGCAAGCTGTAGTTTGTCAGGTGAGAAGACATTGTGTATTTGCATGTTTGGTGGTAGGTCTAGGTGATATGACTGTCCGATTTTCTCCATTATGGGGAAGGGGCCAGTCATCTGATTGTCAAGCTTCCTGCTTGGTCGGTCCGTACGGTAGTTCTTGAGGGAAAGCCAGACCTGATCACCCACTTCAAAATTGGCCTCACGTCGATGGGTGTCCGCTGCTGCTTTGTGGGCTTCCTGTTTTTGAGCAATGGAGGTCTTGGCTTCTTCCCAGATCTGTTCCATAGTCTTTGCATTGGCTTGGGCTTGCTCCATTGACAGTCTTTCATCTCTAGGGGTTCCATGCTTGATTGGCTTCCAGTCAAATGAGGTTCAGGGTTCATAGCCACAATCAATGAAGAAAGGGGTAAGTCCAGTGGTTTCTGAAGGCAGTGCGGCAGCAGCAAAATCAATCATAGGTAGTAGTTCCCCCCAGTCATCTTGGTGGTGATTGATGAAAGGACATAGTCGGTTCACTATGTGTTGATTAATGATTTCAGTTTGGCCATCAGTCTGTGCGTGGTATGCAGTTGAGAGTTTGAGCTTGACCCCCAGGATTTGACTGAATTCGCGCCAAAAGGCTGAGATGAACTGCGGTCCCCGGTCAGATACTATGGTTGATGGTGGTCCTCAGTGATGATAGACATTGGCAATGAATAACCGAGCCATTTCTTCTGCATTTGTTGTCTTGTAGCAAGGCATACTGATTGATCACTTGCTCAGTCAGTCCACTACTACAAAGGCAGCATCAAAACCCTTCTTGTCCTTGGGGAACGAGTGGAAATCCATAGCAATGTGGTTCCAGGGTTGGTCTGCAATGGGTAGTGGTTGCAGCAGTCCAGGTGTTTTGTCTCAGGGGTTCCTTGCTTGTTGGCACTTGGAGCAGTTTTGTACATATCTCTCAACATCTCTTTGCCAGGTTGGCCAGTAATATCGGGACTGCACCAGTTGACCAGTCTTTGTACGCCCAGGGTGAGCAGTGGAAATCTGACTGTGGATTTCATCAAGTAGTCGTGTCTGTAACTCAGGGTCACTATCAGGCACATAGAGCCGTTCTTTGTACAAAAGGAGTCCATCGGTCAGGTTCCAATCCTCATCTGATGGGTTGTTTCTGCAATGCTCTCGTTCAGCCTCTAACACAGGTGATTCACGGTTCGATCGTAGCACTTGGTCGATAATATGAACTTCAGGGTCAACCGGTTTGATCTCAGTAGTCAAGTCTGCCTGTACCTTGCTGTCAACATTGTCAGGCTTCAGGAAGATTTGCATGCGGTGGTCTTGTCGGTCAACTTGGGTATGGGTTTGGGAGAGGGCATCAGCAAGGGTGTTCTGCTTGCCTGGTCGATATCGGATGAGGAAGTAGAACTGAGAGAGGAATTCAGCCCATCGGGCTTGCCGGGCATTCAGCTTCTTGGTGGTCATAAAGTATTCAAGGGATCGATGGTCAGTGTAGATGTTGAAACGCTCACGCAGCTGCAGTCCTTCTAACTCAGCACGCCACTCCTGCAAGGATCGAATGATTGCCAGCATCTCCTTGTCATGGATCTCATAGTTCTGTTCCGCAGCTGACATGCTCTTTGAAAAGTAGGAGATAGGGTGCCATTGACCACCCTCAAACTGCTGAGAGAGCACCCCAGCTACCACTCCATTCAATGCATCGGTTTCAAGCTTTGTTGGCAGGTCAGGTTGGTAGTGGCGCAGCACTGGTGCATTGCTCAATCGGTGCTTGAGCTCATCAAAGGCAGCTTGGCAAGCTCCATCCCATATGAAGGGAACATTGTTCCGGGTCAATCGATTGAGGTGTTTGGCGATTTGGCTGTAGTTCTTGATAAATCGTCGATAGAAGTTGCAGAATCCTAAAAATGATTGCACACCTCGTACGGTTGTTGGCACTGCCCAGTTGCACACCACTGCAGTCTTCTCAGGATCCACCTCAATGCCATCAGTGGTGAGGATGAAGCCTAGATACTTGGTGCGAGTGACATGGAATTCACACTTCCTGATGCTTGCTTGCAGGCCTGCTTCATGTAGCCGTTCCAGCACTTTTTTGACATGCATCTCATGGTCAAATTCATTCTCTGAATAGATCAGTAGATCATCAACAAATGCTGTGACAAATCTATCTAAATAATCCATTAGGGTCTCATTGATGAACCTTTGAAAGGCTGCAGGTCCATTTGTCAGGCCAAAGGGCACCACATTATACTTATAGGTGCCATATCGGGTTCGGAAAGTGGTGAGGTCCTCAGCAGTCGGGTCTAGTCTAATTCGGTGAAATCCTTGTCGTATATCAAGCTTAGTGAAAATCTTAGCTTTGCTCAATCTCTCCATCAGTTCATCGATCAAGGGAATGGGGTATCGGTCCTTCTTTGTGATGGAGTTGAGTTTTCGATAGTCCACACAAAAACGCAGTCCTCCACCAGGCTTTCTTGCCATGAGAATCGGTGAAGCAAATGGTGCATTGCTGGGTCCGATGAAGCCCTTGGTGAGGTTGTTGATAATGTAGTCTCGGGCAGCAGTCAGTTCCTCTGCTGACTGCTTGTAGAGGGGGCCATAGCCAATGGTCTGTTCAGGTGTTTGGCCATCTTCTAATTCAATTCGGTAATCGCTCCTGGGTCGGTAGGGTGGCATCTCATCAGAGGCTTGCTTTGAGAAGACATCTGCATATTCCTTGTACTGCTTGGGCAACAGTTTTCCAATCAGGTCATCTTCTACAGCATTCTCCATTGCCTGCTCCACATGCCGCTTGTCTTCAATGGCTTGGTCAATCTCATGCAAGCTGGTCAAAAAGATCTCTGCATGCTTCTTTCTTGCCTGCCGATGGAAAGAGGTTGCACCTATCACTGCTATGTCAATGACATCTCTGGGGTTCGTACAGGGCTTTCTCGATCTGGCAGCATGGTTTGGGTGGAAATTGAGAGCATTGTCTTTCGATTCTGGAGGGCTCTGATTGGTCAACTCATTGGTGGTGGTTCTCTGACAGTCAGCCAGAGCATGCTTCATTTTCTCCATGTCATTCTTTCGGTCCCCGGCTTCCGTACGTGGCTGACTTGGTGGCCTCTTCTGACATTCCTCAACTCTGGTCATTTTGGCATCTCGTCGCTCAACATCAGCTTGGTGGTCAGGATTTGGTGTTGGTCGCTTCAATATCCTCTTTGGCAGGGGCCTGGTTGTTGCCAGTCTGACTTCATCTGTAGGAACACATTCATTCAGCCAAATCAGTTGTTGGTTGCGGACATCCATCCAAACATCTTGCTCAGCCAGCCATCGGCGGCCAATGATCATATCATGCTGTCCTAAATCAACCAACAGAAAGGTCTGATTCAGGAATCGTCGGTTGTCGATTATCAGGTGCAGGATTATGGCATGGGTGATTGATGGTCCTTGCCTGCCATTAAATCCTTTTGTCTCAGCAGTTGTGTCTAATCGTTGAATCTTGGTGTCATAGAAACGAGCAATCTCAACTGCTCGTTGTCTATCGATGAATAAAGAACCATTTGCTCCAGTGTCGGCTAAGGTAGTCATGGGGAAGCTGAATCCATTGAGTGCTATCTGGCTAGGCACATTGAAACTCTGTCCCCCTAATAACTTGCTTAAATCAATCTCAGCAACACTTGAACCCAAAGAGGAGGCTTTGCTCTGGGTTAGACATTTTTTTGGTTCATCCTGGCCATCAATCAGACTACCCATGGCAACATCATTGTCCTTCTCCAGGTTCTTGACTTCAGTGTCAAGGAGCTTCTTCCTTGGACAATTGCAAGAGACATGTCCATGCTGAAAACAGGTAAAGCACTTTCCTTGGCGCATCAACTGGCTTTGGTTGTCGTTACTTTCTTCCTTCTTGATGGGGGTCAATGGGAAGGAGGAGGAAGTGGCATCCTTCAATCTACTGTCACGGTTGCTAGTGAAAGAGCAGTTCTTCTGGGCACGGCGGTTGATTATCTCAAGGTAATTGGCGGTCTGGCTGCAGGCAGAGGAGAAGTCATTGAATGAACCATCCTTGATCTTCTCAGTCATGGTCAACTTTTGGAGCTCAGTGGTGAGTCGATGGTAGAGCTCATCCTTCCAGTCTTCCTCAACAACACCTGCTTCCGCAGCCAGGTAGAGGAACTCAGAAAGGAAGTCATGAAACTTATCGCTGGTTTTCATGTAGAGGGATTGGAACTGGTTCTTCGCGATGGTGACACGGTTCGGGTCGTCATAGATGGTCTTCAGGTGATCGATCATATCATTGGAGTCATCATATCGGTTGGCAGCTTCCGTACGCAAACGAGGGGTGATGTGTTTTCGAGCCTTCCCATCACATCGGCTAGCAACGTACGCGCGGCGCAACTGAGGAGAATCATAGTGGTCAGCATTGGCTTCCAGCTTCTGATCCATCAAAAGCAGCCAGTCATCGAATCGGGGCTCCTTGCCATCAGTAAGCATAGGAGGGTCAGGGATCTTGGCAGTCCTTTGCTTCCAAACAGGAACATCTTGGTGAATTGTCTCTTGGGCCTGCTCAAGCTTATGATTCATCTCAGCTAGGTCTTTCTGAACAGTGAGCAGTTCACGCTGCAGAGCCTGATTCTTAAGAACCTCTCCAGCATGCTCCTGTTGCTCAGACAGTTCATTCTGCTCCATGTGCTCCATCAATCGTTCATACACCCAACTGGGCTTCTCATGGATCATCTCCATGAATTCATCATGGGTAACCTCCTCCAGTTCAGGACCAAGGTTCAAGGAGGTACGTCGTTCAGGATCAGGCTGAGAAGCAGGACGCTTTCCCTTACTTCCAGCAGTCTTCGGTTCGCGAACCATGGTTCCAGGTATCATTCGGTTCAATTCGTTCGGTTCGGTTCGTTCAGGCAATTGGCCTATCTGCAGATCCAAATCAATGGATCAAATCAAAATCGGTTCGGAGATGACAGTCAGTCAATCTCAATCGGTCGGTTCAGCTATCAATAGTTGGTCGATAGGTCGGTTCGTTCGGTTCGGTTCGGTTCGTTCGTTCGTGCTAGTAGGGTACAATGTAAATCGTCTGCCTCGCTAGCAAAGAAAAAGAGTGGTGATGTTCAAAGTTATGTCACGAGCCCAAGCTAGGAGATAATACTGAATCAAATGAATGTCATATGATTCCTATCTAGAACTAGGCGGCTATAAAACGAGAACTTTGAACATGGAGAGGAAAGAAAGAAAGAGAAATCCATCGCCTCCTCAGGTCGTCTAATATAGGGGTAGCGGTCGTTTGCACGCTTAGGGCTATAGCCTAGCCCTGTGTAACAGAATCCTGAGGAAGCAACAATAGTAGGCGGTGAGGCATGACAGAATAGTTCCTCCTAGGGCTAATCAGGCCAGCGCCGTGACATCGTGTCCATACATGTGGAGGGCGATTGGATGAGTATGCGAGGAGATTGGAGAAGTTGGATCAGGATGAGCGGTATCGAGGACTAGCTACTGGTTCTGATGCTGAGGTCGAAGGAAATTTGCAGGAGTATCCTGAGCTGGAGCTGTTTGAGATGCTGGATCGGTATGAAAGTTTGAGTTTGGGCAAGGACGAGATTATTCCTGGGAGGTGAGCGAGGTTGCTCCTAGGAGATTAAGCGACCTTGATACTATCAATCTATGCATTATACTGTTCTATCTATAGTGTCCCTAGTTGGACTATATGATTACTCTATAGGGCATTTTCAATAGTTAGTTAACTATTTGGGTAGATGACGTCAGCCACACATACGGCATATCAAAGGAGTTACTCGAACGACCTCGAACGACCTCGAACGACCTCGAACGACCTTGAATAACCTCGTCTAAACCACAACATACCAAGCTACAGTAGCACATGAATTTAAAAAAACAATCAGAGCCAGGGTCAATCATGTCGAGATAAGATGAGCTATGGCCAATATGACTCGAAAAACCCTCAACGCAGCAAACCCAGAAGTCTCCGAAGAGGCAATACCCCCTGCACCGGAACCAGCAGCTACAACCACGACTTGGCCATGCTGGACAGCGATAGAGTCACCATCAGTGATTCCAATGTTATTGAGTCCTTCTGCTGGAGCCTGCCACAGACCAGTGGGACCACAGATGCTTCAGCAGCAGCAACCATCACAGTCGTTAGAATACAATAATAACCCATTTCTTATGCTAGGGTATAACTACTTCAACTACTCCCATTTAGATGGCCCAGTTATACAATCAACACCAGAGTCAGGCACAGGGACATCGCCAATCCAAGACCTAGCCACCATCCCGCCACAACCGTCCCAAGCATCAAGAACAACAACAACAACAACTCCACTCCCACCACACCTAAGACCCGCACCGAAAGTTGCGATCCCGCGCGCCACTAGCTCGGATAGCACTCCACATCGCCGGCGACGGTCTCCGCGGGCCTGCGAGCCATGCCGCCAGCAGAAGATCAAGTGTGAAGGGAACCGGCCGGTATGTCGCCAGTGTGTGGAGAACCAAATTACGTGTCAGTATTTGGATGTCAAGCGTGTGAGGGAGCAGAAGCTGCTGCGGGTGCTGCAGAGGAAAGTTGATAGGTATGAGGATTTGTTGAAGGAGTTGGAGCCTGAGGTTGATACGGGATCAGCGAAGAAGATAAGGAGAGCGTTGAAGGTATGTTATCTTATTCAACTTCTATGATGGAGGAGAGGCTAATGATTATAGCTAAATGACGAGGACCAGCTTGGTATTTCTACTGACTTGGTCAGCAAAAATTGAGTCAACTCCCTGGTCACCACATACGCGAGGACTGTAGGCATATTTAAAAGGAATCATGATTCGATATAAGATACAGTGCCTCTCTCTCTCTCACTGTTGTGTTTTATCTCCTGTTCTCTCCTAGCTTCATACACTACTTTAAGTGAGGCAATTAGCAATTTTGGGAATTTCCGTAGGTACTGCTAGCCCTTTTATACAGGGAAGTAGCCACGATATTGGATGGATGGGTTCGTAGTTTTAATTCTCACAGGATTATGACTAACCTTATGATATTCTACCAGCCCGACCTTCTGAAACCCCTGATCCACATCAAATCGGAAGTATCGGTTTTCATCAAGATGCTGCCGCCATTCGGCGATGAAGCTTATCTCTGTGTGCTCTGTCTGGGTGGCAAGCTCGGACAGGGTTTTGAGTAATGTTTACATAGGTCGTCGACTCACTTTGGAAAAGCCTGGTAACGCCTTCGATTATGCAAAGTGGCGTGATTTCTTTAAAACGAATAGGTTCCACTACGAGCCAGTAGGTAATCAAGGCAGAGTAGCTACATGAAAGTGAATCAAGAGGTATAAAAACAAGAACGTGAAAAACACAATTCCTTCGAATCCAATGATGTTTCATACAAACCTAACATAGGACCTGATTTGTGTTGTGGTCTCAAGTCATTTTTCCTTAGATATGTCATCAATCATTGCCAATGTTTTACTCTGTTCCTAGCGACTTCCAGGGTCTCCATCTCCTATATTGGATTGCTGATCGAGAGGACTATCTGTTATTTCCTGACTTCGGTTTCTTTTGTTACGAATGTCCTTGTTGGCGTTGTTATTGACATTACTAGTGCTGGGAACTGGGGCATAGGGGTGTGAAATGCTCTCCCGCAGAGGATGGGCTGTGCCGGTTTGGATAGCTCCGTTATCAGTCACCCGGTTGCCCGCAGCAAGAGCGAAATCACCAGAGTCAAAGTACTTCCGTTCCTTTTACAGGTTGATCAGGATTTGTAAGGTTGAAATAGATCGGAGATACCTTAGGCTGTTGTCCAAGCAGGCTCTTCCCACGGGGTGGTTTTCCATAAACGTGGAAAGCACGTTTCTCCTCTTCAGAGAGTGACTAAAAGAGATCGTGTAAGCATGCATCAGTAGGCTCAATGAGGAGCATTCTTGCCTGTAGATGATAAGATTCGTTATTCTCTCCAGGTTCCATTGTATGATGTAGCCTATGAGTAGCTTGAAGATAAGTCTAAGCGCAGTAATAATCGGGCTTGAAGCAAGTCTGAATCTATTTCCCCGCCTTAACGTTAATGGCGTACATACCACCCGCCACCCTCTTATTTTCAACTGACCGCCGTCCTCTTCTGACGACCACTTCCCCATTTCTTTCCGTCCATCAATGGAATATCCTTCTGAATAACCATGAAGGACTTACTTTCACCCGCTTTTTTTTTTTTTTCCCGGCGCTTCTGTAGACTCACAGTGCCAGAAGAATTTCGTGGGAGCCTTTGCTGTCGCAGGGAGCAAAGGGTGCAGTGGGACTTTGGTGTTTCGTGACATATTCCAGGCCCTATAGATACTTTGCGGTTGAGATATTGAAGTTATAAAAAAAGCTATTTTATATGGAATATGGAGGTGCACAGCTCGGTGGTGGATTACTTTAGTTAGGTCAAACCATGTTCCGCTGAAAGGGTACTGAAATCTCTACTCTAATGATGTTATTGTGATCAAGAATCTCTCACCTGCAATATCTATACTGTAAATTACTCGCTATGCCCGATCCAACACCTCTGCTCTTAGAGCTCTGCTACGAATATGTCAGTTCTATGTTACCTGTTATCATAAAATATCTGACTCCTGACTCAAAAAAGTTGTCAACAGGTGACCTTGCCAGCCTGGCTTGTGCATCTCGCCAGTTGAATCATTTGATTACTCCACGTTTGTATCACACCATCCACTTTCATTTCCGAGGACGCATTACACCGGAGGATCCGATCTTTCGAAAGCTAGATGTCTTTGGGGACCCACGGTTTTCTAGACTACAGCACACTTTGCGACTCTATGTTACAGGGTCATGGTACCATACATATAAGGAAATTGAGTCAGGTCTTGGACAGCAGGGAATATTTTCTCCAGCAGCATGAATGTTCAGCAATATCATTTCCTCCTGCATTGTCAGAATGCCTCATTTGAAGGAATTCATGTAAGTCTGTTGCAGTCTTTTGCAAAATTCAAATATCCCACCATGTTCAACCTATCTTTTTCAGAGAACCACATAATGTTGACTTTCTTCTCACAGCTGGGATTTGGAGGTTTCGCCGACCCAGTTACTTGTAACTTCCGTCATGTTTCGGCCCAGTCTGGAAGCCTTACAGCTGCGGATGGGCCCCAAACACACTCCTAAACCTTATTTCCATCCATTATTTGAATTCCATGCACCGATCAATGTGAAGATAATGAGATTCACCCAAGTTGATGATATATCGGTCCTGGAAACTATTGGTCTGGCTGTGTCTAATGCAGCCAATCTTGAGGAGCTGAGTATCTGGGTTGATGGAGATATAGGGTTGACTCTTGACTCCCTTTTTGACAGCTGGAAAGGCACATGCGCTTATAACCTTGCTTCTCTTGATATTCGGGGATTTCATGGTCTTGGGGCGGCACCACAGTCACTCTGGGATAGACTGTCACTGACTAATCTACGGGAACTAACTCTACAGCTTGTAGGGAATATTCAGTCGACAAAGTGTGTTGAATTCTGGGAGCAATCATTCAAGGCTGGGTTGCGACCATTGCAGCTGTCATCAAATCTTGTAACCCCAGTTCTGACACAATTCATTGCCTCTTTCAGTGGTCTAAAGACATTCGATATCCTGCCATCAGACAGCCCACCTGCTGAACCATTGCTGCCGCTACTACAAGCTCTGCAGGAACAACATTCTATGACCCTCGAGGCGCTTGCAATATGTCCCCAAGGACACGAATATATACTCGATAATAACATTGTCACTCGACTAAGTGCAGGGTTTCCGGGATTAGAGGAGCTCCGGTTTGGATCATCGCAATTGGGTACAGTGAGTAGATTACTTGCCAATTTGAGGCATTTCCTCTCCATCTTGCTTACAACCCTTTGTCACTTAGCAAACAGTATATGCTGCCTTGAGCTGTTCCAAAATCAGAGTTCTCCATATCCTACATGGGGATCCATTAGAGGCAGGAAGCAAGCTGACAACGCTTCAGAAGTCTATCCTGAAGTTTTTAAATGAAGGACTTGCAAGTGGCTTGAAGTACATTATATTTGATGACGGTCCAGTTTGTGAAATCCTCACAAAGCCGGTTCGTCTGGTACAAATGCGATCTCTTGTTGGCTATATAACCGATACAATATTGCTGGGAGAGAAAATGTTTAGTTGGATGGGCAAGGCATAAGTTGAAGTTGGCAAATAGCCAATGTCAATGTCGGATAAAAAGAAACGCAGATGAAGTGGTTCCTTGTTTCTTTCTTTTCCTTTTCTTATCAACTGCTGCTTTAATGAATAACTCTAATAAATGACAGAAAGCCAGACTCATACATATCTAGAGCCAAAACCTGACAACGCAAAACATTCATAGAAAATCACAGAGCGTGATAAGCACAAGCTTGTTCAGTGATGGTGATTCCTGTAAAAATAGCTGGAACTCTTCGTCATGTAGTAACGGCTTTATATGAAGAAACATATAGTGGAGTGTCAATACTTTAAGGTTCGCACACGCTCCAGATTCGCTGTCGAACACGAAGCGTACCAGCTGTATAATATCTCCGATCCTTTCCGTATGAAAAGGAAAATCGTGAAGCATGTACAAAAGCTTGTAGAGACTTATATCACGAAGTTCTTCCAATTCAGATTGTTCAGCAAAAACACTGAGCTGAGCATAGGCAAGCAAAGCATTGCTGTAGTTCCAAAGGTAGTGATAATGGTGGCCGTTCGACGGAAGAGCGGGCTGTGGTTGAATCCTTCTCACAGTATAATCCGCAACCTTTTTGACTGATACTGAATTTTCGAAAATATTGCCATTCAGCGTAAGGATATGACTTTGCTCATACTGCTCCTCTTCAAAAATATGGTAAGGAACAACATCGTCAGGCAAGGGGATGCAGTAATCTCTGGTATAGAGGTATTGGCACACATAAGCAAAAATATTCTCAACAGCGTCCTTAATCACGACTGGATCGTCTGTAGTAGCATCAAAAGAATTTTCTGAGATCCTGGCCCATGGAACTGAGAAATATTTAAATATCCCAGAGTGGAGAGATACTGCTTGACGACTTGGGCCCACCACAAAATTTAGCATTTTGGACTCCAAGACACTGAGGCCGTGTTAGTCTGAGCTATTATCCTGAAAATGGTAGCTCGCACCTGAGATTCAGTTGTGTCATCTTGGTTCAGTGGTGAGAATTAAAGGGCTCAAGAGGAGCTTTATAAAAATGTATATACTTTTTGCTGACACTGTCAGGAATTAGTAGGGCCGTTCCACACAAGATACGAGACAGAGTACAGCTTCATACATTATTTTTAGTAAGGAGACCATTCGAGTTTGCAGCTTTGGAAATTTCCATAGGCACTGCTAGCCCTTTTATATTCAGGGAAGTAGCCACAATATTGGATTCGTGGTCTAAATCCTCACAGGATTATGACTAACCTTTATGGGGGCCGTGATGGTCATCTAGGTTTCAGATGCTCCCTAATACAAGGCCAACAGAGACATTAAGCATCTGTAACTAAACACTTTCAAAAAAGTGATATCCAAGTGATATCCAAAGAGAGTATGGTTGATCAGTGCAGGGAGCAGGTTGCAAAGGAAGAACCGCAGCGGCGGATGGAGAGAAGATGAGAGTTAGTGAGAGTGAAAATCGAACAAACGAACTCCCGTCCCAAGCTCCATGAATCATTTCGACAGGAAAAGAAGGGTGGTGAAAAATGAGGTAGATTTCTGCTCTGTCACAACAGTATGCAGGAACCTTTTGGGAGCGCAGCGACATGGTTTGGAGACCAGAGGCCACACTTTTTTGAGAGCCCATCTTTTCGATTCTTACGCAACATAGAATAAAAAGAAAAGGGAGTGGGCCACGAAATACAAGTGCGAGCAAAGAACAAAAAATTACATCCACCATACTCTTTTGAATTTTCTCCCAAACCCTATTTTGAAACGCACTTATCTAGATGTGGCATAGCTGGTCGATCCCCTAGTTTCGCAGAAAAAAATTCTTTTGCATAACATTATGAAACATACAAGTCTGTATTTTACCAAGTTCCCCTTTTTGTTTGGACTGTTTACACTAAAGAATTCACCAGATTCTACAGAAATTACGGTAATAACAAGAATTCATTTATTATTAGCACAATACAGTGCAGGGATTACTGGGGAAAGAAATTAAATTAGATTAGTGGGTTTCACGGTATGGTTCGGGAATTGATCCTGAGAGTGTGGTTAAATCTGATTTCAAATATTACCGTATCAAGCAGAACTTGCTGGAACAGAAAGGCATTACAATGGTTGTTAGAGTAAATGGACAAGTGATGAGCACTTTATCAGAGTGTGAATGAAAAAACAGTGGTGAAAAGTACAGGCAAGGGTAATGATTCACAGTAATCAAGTAGTCCATCCACATTTGAAAATAGAGTCTTTGTTGACTAGCCAAGGCATCTTACACTAATTAAAATAC
>JAOYMO020444674.1:0-19204 GCA_025802455.2 Iodosphaeria phyllophila | reverse complement strand
GGGGGGGGGGGGGGGGGTCGAGGACGGGGATCGCGCACTTGGAATCACCGCAATAATCATCGGTCGGGAGCTTGATGAGCTCGTCACGATACACAATCGGTCCGCCCTTCCCCGCGTCACACCCAATAACATGGAACTGGGAGGGACACATCACCAGGCTCTCGAGCACACCATCCTTCGCTATATGGGCTGTTTTGGTTGGAAAGGGGATGTATATACAGTTTGTCAACATTATGGAGGGGAGCAACTATTGATTTATGGGCGCATTAATCGGTTATGTATATGGGGAGTTGGAAGCTAACGGGGCCGGAAAGTTTGGGTTACTAACCTACCTTAATCTCTAGATGCATTGCTGTATATGAATGCGCGGATGAATTGACGTACTATCAGTAACTTTTATTGGTGTCGTGGTGTCGTGATAACGATATGTATCTCGAGTGACTAACAATTACCGCACGGTACTCCAAACCCGGCTTAGTATCCGACCATGTCAGTAGATCCCGAATTCCTGGGTTGCAAGCACCACTGTTCCGGTTATCCACATACGGTAGCAGGCATGACATCACTTTAGCAAATCGTCTTCTGAACTACGCATCTATGTACAGTTACCCGGACCGAGAACAAACCGAAACCGAGAAAAGATTGGACAGTCCATACCGAATGCACCAGATTATACCGGCCCGATACTAGGCGCAGCGGCGCATACTGATAACTCTCCAAGTGCCGCCTCCTCGTCCAGGCCTGCAAAAAAGCTAACTACCGTATCTGCAGTACTGTATATATACCCCCCAAGCGGTGGGCAGTAGGCGGCGGGCGGTGGCAGAAGCGATGGTCCTGCCCCCGCCTGAGCGTAGTCCGCCAACATCTGGTTTAGGAAAACCAAAACGAAACGAAACAAGCTCTCACTGCCGACCGTGGTTTCAGGATATCGAACGGTGAAACGGAACAGATTCAACCAAAACGATGCGTCCTCGTCAAGTACCGAGGCGCAGGCAGGTGTCTTGCATTCCTACTGAAGCACGTACCGTAGTCCTCAGTGCACAACCAAAGAAAAAAAAAGCAGAGGGAACCAGGGAGAAAGGCGTGCCCGTACTGTATACTCCGCGGTCTTGTCTCCCAACATAGCATGAGCGCCACGCCAATCAGGTGTGCCGGACCCCCATTACCCAACTGGGTCGGATGATCCTCCACACACTCGACGAGGAGGAGAGGAAAGAGAAAGAGGAAGGGAAAGATCGAGAATAGCACAGCACAATGCATCTCAGCATTCCAGTTCCAAACAGTCGTAACATCGTTAAATACCTAGACTACCCTACCATCCAAGTAATCCCCCCCTCCCCTATTCACCAGCGGCCTGCACCGCGCGACCAGAAACAAGTTCCCATCTTCTCATTCAGTATCTCTCTCGCTCTCCGAGACCAAAAGATAAGATTCGAACCCATGCTTCCACCCCGGATCCCCAAATCTACAAGGCCTTTGCCAACGCACTGCCAAACTAAGCCAAGATTCGACCACAAGGAAAAAAAATCCACTCATGTCGTTCATCCCAGACAAACAAGAGACCAAACATAACCCAAGGAAAAGCAAAGAACAGGCTAGAGCCGTGGCTCCAAGCCTATGTAATCGTGGCAAGCATAGCGCGCATCAAACCGGGTGGCGGACCTAAAAGATTCAGAACACCACAACGTCAGCCAAACCAAGTCCAAACCCTCTAAATCACTCCCCAGCAAATCTCAAAATAAAAAAGAAAGCCAAAATAAAATGAAAATAAAAACACAAAAGAGGCCAACCTAACCCCTTTAAAATCTATCATCGCTCAAATCATCACCGCCTCTTCGGCACGGAAAGACTCATTCTACCTTTCTTATCCTTCTCGATCCTGACCCCGCGCCGCGGCGGCTCCTCCACCCGCTCCACCTTCTCCTCGTACATCACCAAGTCCCCGTTCTCCAGGCGCTCTGAGCTCCGCACCACCTCGTGCCCGTGCGCGTGCGGACTATGGCTGTGGTGGCTGTGATGGCCATGGTGGTGATGATGGTGGTGGCTCCGCCGGTCGTCTTCGCGGCGTACTAGAGCCAGGGGCCCGACGCTCGGCTCGCGGTCTTCGTGCACGTATTCGCGGTACTCGCTCACGTACTCGCGAGGCGGACGGGCCTCGAGGACGACGGGCCCGCGCGGAGATGAGGCTGAGGTAGAGTAGCTCCGTCGCGAGCGGGTGTGACGGGTCGGCGAGGCGTCGCGGACGACGAGCTTGGATGTCTCGATGACCTCGTCGTGATGAATACTGGCACCGCCGTGATGATGGGAGTGAGGGTGGTGAGAGGAAGGAGAATGGGAGCCGCCATGGGTGGTAGTCGGGGGTTGGGGTGCGAAGATGACCTGAGAGTGGGAGTGGTGGGTGGAAGCGGGGCGCGGAGGAGGGACAAAGATCTCGGTGGTGGTGGTGCGGCGGTCTTCGATGAGGCCGTCGGCGGAGGAGCGGGCCTCGGCGACTTCGAGCTCGGCGGTCTCGTAGTCTTTGGATAGTTGGAGGAGATCGTCGATGTTTTCTTTGCCGAGGGCTTTGTGGACGACGATAATGGTACCCTGGATTGAAGGAGACAAGAGATTAGCTTTTGTAAATTAATTATAAAGTGTAATGAGATGAAATGAAAATGAAAATCAAAGTGGAAATGAAAATCAAAGTGGAAATGAAAATCAAAGTGGAAATGAAAATCAAAGTGGAAATGAAAATCAAAGTGGAAATCAAAGTGGAAACAAATTAAAAAAAAAAATACCTCCTCAGTAAACGGATACCCCAAATCAATCAGCGCCCGCTTCGAAACCAATTTACTCGGGATCCTCGTCCGGCCCTTCTTCGGATACTCGCTCTTCAAGCTCCGATCGCTCTTCATGCTCTTCAGACTCTTAATACTCTTCATGCTCTTGACACTCTTGCCGCTCTTCACGCTCTTCACGCTCTTCGCCGGCTTCCCAAAGCCCCCATCACTCACGCTCTCCTCGCTGTCACTGCTGCTGCTCGAGGACGACGACGACGACGATGAGCTGCCCTTCTTGCTCTTGTGGCGATGCTTGCGCGACTTGCTGGTGTGCGAGACGCTGCGTTCTCGCCGCACTTCGCGCTCGCGGATCCGCTCCGTCGGGTAGGGATGCCAGTCGTCGTCGCCATAGCGGTCGGGCTCTGCAACACGAATCTCCTCGTAGACACGCGTCTGCTGCTGCTGTGCGGGCGGAGCAGGTGGAGGCGGCATGAGAGCGCGAGACTTGGGCAAAGGAGGTGGGTAGTAAGGATCGGGGCGCTCGTAAAAATCGGAGCGTCGGGCTGGGGGCGGGTACTCCTCACGCTGGTCCAGGAACGCAGGGCGACTGCGGCGGTCGAAAGTGTCGAGAGAGGACTGGCGTCGCAGTAAGGTAGCAGGCCGCTGGGACGCGCGTGGAGGGGAGCTTTCCTTGAAGCGGCGGCCGCGGTCGCGCTCTTCGAACATGACGTGGCGGCTATATTCGTCATCGTCGGGGGAGGTGGGCCGGAAGAACCGCGGGTCTTTGTCCGTGAAGCGGCGGTCGCGGGCGAATCTGTCGTCTTCCCATTCGCGAGGCGGCGGACGAGAAGTCTCACGTCTCTCAATTTTCTCCTCTTTAAACACTGTCGATTTGCGGTCGTCATCATCCCATGGTCTTGGCGGCAGCGGAGCAGGTCTTGAATCCGTGCGCCGTCTTTCTATGGTTGATTCCGTGATATGTGTACGATCATCCTCCCAATCTCGCGGGGGAGGTCTCGCATCGGCAAGCCGCCTCTCTATAGCCGGCTCCGGAAACCGCGTGCGATCATCATCCCAGTCCCTTTCCCTCGGTGGCGGCGGCGGCGGCGGCGGCGGCGGCGGCGCTGGTCTCGAAGCTCCCCGCCTCTCGAACTTGTCCTCCTTAATCACCGTCGAAGTCCGCTCGTTGCTATTCTCCCACGGATTCGAGTCCTCTCGCCTTCGCTCCACCTTGTGAGACTCCGTAATACGCTCACGGTCGTCTACCTCCCACGGCCTCGCCGGTCGAGAAGGCGCATGCCTTTCAATCTTCTCCTCTCGGGTGGTCTCCATCACCCGTCCGCGGTCTTCCTCCCATGGTCTTGGGGCTCGCTCGGGAGCGCGCCGCTCGATGCGCTCCTCATCGATGCGGACACGCTCGTCCTCCCACGGCCGGCCCGGTGTGGGGCGCGATGCCGACCGGCGCAGCTCGTACTTGCTTTCATCCACCACCGAGCCGGCCGGTTCAGTGGGGGCACGACCGATGCTGGAGCCAGCCCCGCCCACCGCGCCGCGCATGAAGTACCGCTCGTCTTCGAGGCGCTCTTTTTCTTTCTCGCGGCGCTCACGCTCGCGTTCGCGCTGCGAGAAGAATCGCTCGCGGTCCCACCGGTCGCCATACGCGAGGTCGTCGGCCAGGTCTCGCGAAGGCGGCATGGTCGCGGGCGCAAGGGTTGCTAGAATAGGTAGGTGTGTTACGTAGGTACTAGAGAAACCTGGGGGGGGGCGGAGGGGCGGATTGCAAGACACCCGGTAACTAGGTTGAGGGTGGCGAGATCGCGGAACGGGCAGCAGGAGCAAAGTCAAAAGTCAAAAACAAAAAAAAACTCCTCCCTCAATGTTTCTCTTGTGATGATGTGTGGAACGGTGAACAGCGGTGGAGGCCAAGGCAGAAAAGAACCAGCTGCCAAAGTGCCCATTCCCCAAGTCCCATGCCTGCCAACAACTTCCCTGACACAAACGGCCAAAGGGGTGGGGAGGGGGCCCTATGACGCAGTGATCAGAGCGTGGTGGGGCACAGCAGTCCTTCCTTCATTAGCCTAGCGCGGGGGGCATGGATGAAGGGGGCGTGGGAGAAACAGGTCCTAACTGGTTTAACCCCTGTCTGACTGTGGGGCTGCCCGCGGTCCGCTAGACGCACGGGTGTGTGAACGGTAGACCTGGTTCTGACCTGGTTCCTTGTGGCCCTCTGTTTCACTTGCTTCTTGTCACTGTATCCCCAACATGTGACAGACAGGGTTGGTGCCTGATCTGGTCCTGGGTCAAACAGCTTTACACGAGACTTGACGGGCTGGGTTATGGATAGAGGAACAGGAACCATTTTTGGCTCTGTCTACAAGATAATTCTCGGGAGAAGGGGGGACAAAGCTGGAGGGAGCGGCTCGTTGGATGGGAGGGACCGCACGGGATCGTCCAAGTCCCGTGCGGCAGATGTACTGTGGCAGCACGGAACTGACCGGGGTTCTGACCCGAAAGCTGAAACCAAGGCCGGAGCTCATCCCGGCGTGCTGCCCGAACCACGATTTCTTTTTCTTTTTTTTTTTTTTTTTTTTTTTTTCCATCGGCCGAGTCGCACACATTTGAGCTTGGAAATTGGCCGGAAGAAGAGTCATGGAAGGCGACCTAACTACACTATGGCATTCGGGAAAGAAAGGCAATGGCTTCCCTGGCTGAATTCTCGCCTTGGGTTCACTTGCCTCTGGATGAGTGGAGGTGGGTAGGATACGGAATACTGCAGCATGTCTAAACCAGCAACATGCATGAAGACGCAGAGCGGATTTAGTATTACGTCACATTCACGTTTACTACTGTGTTCGCTTTTTTTCTCTCTCTCGGATTCTGTCTCTTGCCAGAGTTTCCCATTCAGACCCCGCGTCTCGCGTTTCGACCAACGCAACGTCCCGGGCACCAATATCGGTACGAGCACTGTCAAACAGCCGCTCTTAACGGTCTGGAGACATGGGAGGAAACGAATAATCACAGCGATGCTAGACCAGAAATTGGAAGACCCTTTTTGCATTTCCCACCTCCCGTATCAATGACACACGCGGGGGAGGGGTCCAGCGCCTGCACACCGTCTTTCGCTTGCAGTAGCTCGATTCTATGATTCGATGTACTGCAGGATTTCTGGCCTTGCCGGCGGTCAATCATGGCAATCGGGTGAGTTGACGCTGGTTGTCCAACCTCATGGACTCGCCGCCATAAGACGAGTTCTTCTCGAGTCTTCCACGTATCAGATAGTTGCCCAACCTCGCTCTCACCAACTACCCGCAAACCCAGAGCACTGAAGCGAGCCAAGCTCTTCATGAACTTGTTCCATCTCCTCTCCTCTGCCCGCTCGTCATCCGCGGCCTTCGCGGCAATGCAGGCGCTTTTCTTCACGCCTTCTCCTGCATAACATCCGCAGCCATGCCCAATGCGACACTGAAAAGTAGCTGGGCACGCTAGTGGCGCATGCGCCCGAGTTCTGAAAGCTGCAAGTTGCAAGGCCGTTACCGCGATAACCACTGGCCAAGTACGCGGAGCCGTGATGACGAATTCGTAGTATCAGTAGCCTATCCGAATTATCATGATTCAAACTCATGGCAATTTTTGACAAAACTGCTGCTGCATGAGGCGACATCAAAGCCTAATGTCAAGGGAAGGAAGGAGGGCTTGATGCCATAACTTATCCAGACCAAGCGAACTCCAGACTCACGACCTACAAACCTGCAAATCCAATCCAGCTCCTCGTTCCCACCGCATGATGTCATTGAGCAGGACGCGTTCATTCATCCATTCTTCCCTCTTTTCCCCCACCACGACCCTACCCCACCCCGCCCCCGCCTGGCCCACGTGAATCCTGTCCAGTCCACTCACAATTCCAATCCCTGACACCCCCAAGGCCACCTGTATTGTGTATCAAATTCAAACGACAAAAATCCTCGACCCACACCTGTGCCCCCGACTCGGCAAACAGACCATCTCGCACTACTCGGACGTTCTGCCCGCCGTGGCATCAGGTCTCCGCCATGCCGTATCCTTCAACCACGCACACACCAGCTTCTGATACTCCAGCGTCTTGAGACGGGCGTCCTGGACGGCGACCTGGCTGCTCTGCATAGCGGCGGGAAGATGGTCGAAGCCGTGGACCTGGTCGGGGACCAACAGGAAGCGCAGGCTGGAGTCGTCGCCGCCTGGCACGACGCGGGTGAAGTGGAAGCGCTCGTCGTCGAGGATGAGGCGGCCTTGCTGCTTGGCAGGCTTTTCTTGGCCGACTTTCTCGTTGGGCAGGGGCGCGGGTCGGCCAGCGAGTTTGCGGGCTAGACTGTGGGAGGAGAAGTGATGGATTTTGTTAGTGGCGTTTCGTAGTGGGAGTTGGTTGGACTATACGGTACAACACAGTCCGACTCACCGCCAAGCCTCGTCAGAGACCATATCCAGCTCCGCTGCAATAATAAAGACATGTCTAGGCAACTTCTCCTTATCGGCAAAGAACGGCGATAACAGCGGATCGCGCAGATCCTGCCCATACGGGATGTAACTCCAATTGAACAGCGGCGCCATCCCCGCCAAGTAATCCTTCGTGCTCCCGCGCATGCCCTGCCCCAATTCGGGCTTGAACCGCCGCCTCCGCAGCTTCTCCTGCGGCGGTATCGTCAGGTCCGTCGCCGGGTATATCGACACCACGCCGGCCGGCCGTACGCGCTCGCGGATCCTGTGTAGCTGTGAAAGGCTTAGTGCGAGGGTGCCCCCAGCGCTGAATCCGAGCAGCACGACGCGGTCTCGGTTCATGGGCAGGCTGGGGTCTTCGAAGGTTGCGAGGAGGATGTCGGCTGCGTCGTGTACGGGGCGCGGAAAGGGAGAGAAGGGCGCTTTGGAGTAGTTCAGCGCAACGACGAGCACGTGGGCTTGGTCGGCGAAGCGCCGGTTCAGGTCATCGTCGTCGCGGGGCTCGCCCATGCAGAAGCCGCCTCCGTGGATGGAGAACAGCACGGGGAGTTTGGCGGGGGACGTCTGGTCGAAACTCTTGGGGAAGAAGATTCTGCTCGATTGAAAAAGATTGCCCAAAGCTCGCTCACTTGTTAGAAGTAGATCCGTCACATCTTCCTTCGTTACACCACAGCGCAAAGTCAGGCGGAGGGGGCGCCTCGAGCTTACCGCACCGGAAGCGTGGGGTGGCAGTCATATGCCTTCTGGAAGTCCGGGCCGTCCTCCGCCGGCCACATCCACGCGTACCAGGCTCTGAACCAAGTAGACGGCGCGATGACGAAGGTCTTGAGCCCGCCGACTTCCATAGCGTAGAGCGCGCGCGTAACCATGGACGGGAGCGGCTGGCGCTTCTCGTGGCCGGCGGTGGCAGCCTCGACATGGCTCATGTTCATGGTCTGCCCCCCAGGAGCGCGATCGGTGGGTATCTGAGAAAATGAGCATAAAAATTCTAACGACTATAAACGCAATGTACTCCCATGGTGGGCTCTAGGGTCTTCATTCATGTTTCTACTGTATATCGGTGACCATCGTAGGTAACAGGTACATTACTCCTACGCTTTAATCACGCAAACACCGGTCCCGGTAGATTGCGGAAAAAGACGTCATGCGGGAAATGTCTGACAGAGCTGGTGTTTCGTCCCATCTTGTCCCTCGGGCAATCGTGCCCAGCGATCTATTTCGGTTGCGGTTGCACCGCTACAAGGAGAAGCTGCCTAGTGTCCCGAGGTAGCAGCCGTGCTGCACGATAGCGAAACCTCGCTTGCCTTCTAGACTAGCCCGTGTCATGTGGCTACAGCGGGTAGAGTTCTTGGTTTTGGTTGCTATGACGTGCTGTTTTCTTAGCTACTTCCGTATTTGTAGGGGAAATTTTGCCCGCTGTTCGTGGTTGTCTCGAGAAACGGGATTGAACACGGATGCTGCCATTGTGATGCCGCATCGTTGCTCCCGGGGTTACCGGCGTTGTTGTGCAATCTCCTACTGTACACCGAACAGTACACAGTACAAAGAAAGTATGGCGGCATGCGAGGCCCCCGCCCCCACCACGATGACGCAGAAAACAAAATCGATAAAAATACTGTACTGTACCCTGAATTCATCGGTGCATCTGCGCGAGTCGCGAAATTCAGTGTCGAATTTCAAGAAGCGGAAGACGATATAATACTGTGTAGACGGCCGTGATCTGCTTGTCGAGGACTCTCTTCAACATACGCGTATCTTGTAGTCATGGCGTCGACATCAAAAACAGACGTGGGCCTCGCCACGCTCAAGGCCGTCGTCGACTCCTCCAACACCATGCTCGCCCGCGTAGAACCCGTATTGCGGGCCATGGCGAACGACGAGAAAGAAAAGGGGAAGGTCACGCCAGCCGAACCCTTAGAAGCCACAGCAGACACCAAAAACCCCGTCCCGACACCCCCGTTCCCTTTCCCTCACCACAAGAACCAAAAGTTGCTGGACACCGACCCGCTGTCCTTGGCCTACGACGCCGCGACCCTCATCCGCGCGAACGCCACCAAGCTCTCCCTCCTGCTCATCACGGAGCCTTTCACCCCCAAGGAGATCTGTAAGATCCTCCTCGATATCGTCGTCGCCCCGGTGCCTCTCCTGGCCTCCGCTGCGCACCTCTGCCGTCCGGATGGGGAGGAGCCCGGGTATTCCAGGCAGAGGTATCCGGTTGTGACCAAGCAGCAGCTGGCGCGGCAGTCCTTGGCGGTGGTTTCGGCGCTGAAGAAAATGGTGGAGATCGTCCCGCTGGACGGCCGCTGCCTCTCTGCGACTTCGCGGATCCAAGGGAAGATCAGCCTGCCCGCAACTGGACAAGTGTGGTCCGCATGTGACGACGTCGCCTTGCTGAAGGACATGGGCATGGCGGGTATACTCTCGGTGAGAGTGTCGCGGATGCTGGACATGATCAAGGACCAGCTGGAAGAGCTGGAGGAATGGAAAGGAGGTGGGATGTCCGGGCATCCGTATGATGATATGGGCGATGAGGACGACGACGGTAGTAACGGAGACGACCACAACACAGGGGTCGAATACGTAACCAGCTCCCTCGAGACCACGCATCTCGATCCTCAAGACATGATCGACGACCTCATGACTACCCGCCAAATCCCCGCCGACGACCCGGACAAGATTCGCGACCGCCTAGACTCGTGTCTCCAGCGTCTCCACCTCACCATGGCGCTCTTCAGCCAAACGATAGAAAACCGCCTGAAAGCACTACCGTCCTCTCCAGACGCCGTAACAGCCTCGTCCACCGTCGTGACGCGGCTGGATGAAATCATGCCCTTGCTCAGCGCGCTCGCGTTCCAGTTCGACGACGTGGCGTGGGCGTTCTACGAGCTGGATCCGAAGGAAATTGACGATGCGATGGATAAGTGCTTTTTCGACGCGTTTGCTGTGTCCGAGATGCTGAAGCGGCCTTGGGAGGCTGACGGGCACAGAGATGCGTTTACGGAGTGGGTGGAGAAGAAGTTCCAGCCCGGTATCAAGATGCCGCCGGCCTAGCTAACTTGCTAGTCGGGAAGGAGTAGATGGGTATGGATACGACTTTTTCTTGAGAGTACGAGAATGTGAGATTTTTTTTTTGGTGCTCAGGGTCGAGAGTGCTCACCTTCAAAGTAGGTAGTCAAGGCCGAATATCCCATGTTTCTACTGACACATTTTGCATTGCGCCTGGCAAATCCAAACTATTCAAGAAAAAGTCATGGCTAAAATTAACACAGATTATCAAATTGCCCAAACACGATCCCTAAAATACACATGGCCCAAGGCAGAAATACAAATACGCCGTCCCCCGGAGCCCCCTCTCGTAATCATATCATATCATACCATACCATCAAAGAAGCTGATGGATAGTCTGCTCAACACCGGCCCCCGCAACCCCGGCGCCCAGAACAATCCACAGCCACCGGTTTCCCAGGGCTCGCCAATTGGGCCAAAACGAGTTGTGGCTCGCTCGGAACAGACGCAAGTCTTGATACTTGTCCGGGTTCGACTCCGAGTACCGCCGCTCCTGGTGCCGCTCCGTCATGCGGTCGCCGCTGATGTAGCGCAGGACCACGTAGTTCATGATGCAGCCAAGCAACTCGACGGGAGCCAGCATGTCCGAACCGTATAGGAGCAAGGGGAACGAGCAGTGGATGAGTGCGTCGCCGAGAAAGCTGCCTTTGCGTCAGCCCAGCAGAGGAAAATAATATCATCAGGCCAGGGATAGGTCAATGTGGGAGAACTCACTTGGGATGCCGGATAAGACTCCAGACACCCTCCTTACACATCCGATCTTTTCCTTTCCCCTCCTTCTTGAATTGATCGCGCTGCATATCCGCCAACACCTGCAACGCAAAGCCCGCCGAAAACAGCCCCACAGCACACGCCTGAACCGCTGGATGATACCCCGTGAGCATCGCCCCTTGGTGTCGAAACGGCGCCGTCAGCGGCAGGCTCAGCACTACCTGGCATACCGCCTCCGGCAGGAACAGCGTCCAGATGGCATGGTCCCAAAACCCGGGCTCCTGTTTCGAGTCAAAATATCGTGGGTCATCGCCGTCTGGCGCCGCTTCGCCTTTGAACTGGGGTGGCCTCCGCCTCCGCTCCATGGAGCGCGTTACAACCCGGTACGTCAGCCGACCGCCCCACAGCGTGACTCCGACTAGGAGCAGGCGCTCCGGGCGCGAGAGAAGGCCCAGCGCCTGCTGTAAGGACATGCCGCGCGTGATGACACGGCGACCGACAGCGCTCCACCAGGCGTTGATCACAGGCGCCGCGCTCCAGACCACGTCTTTGGCCTCCACGGCGTTGAGATAGCGACCCGCGCCGTAGGCGGCAGCGGACAGGCCGAGGTGCATGCTCGCCGAGGGGAGGAGGGTGTCGCGGAAGATTCCGACATCGAGGAGCTCGCGGCGGAGAAGGCTGTGGTGCGTGATGGTGGAGGGCACGGGAGAGGCGTCGAGAGAGTGGGGGTAGTCTGGAAAGGAAGGCTCCAGTTCAGGGACATAGGAGAGCGAGAGCGGGCGGGCGCCCACGGGGAGCTGGTTGATGTCTGTGTAGAAAGGCATGGTGGGTGGATTGATAGGGGAGCGTGGTTAATTGATCTATGTGAATGCTTGCTTTCGCAGGACTTGTGGTAGCAAAAGTGTTGGTCAAAATACGGCCAATGTGACGTTTTTTTGCCTCAAGATGGCAAGAAGTCTGCAATGAGTGATTTCTGCGCTTGGTTTGAATCATCCGACTGATTATCGGGAACACGCTCTGTACTCTCAGTACGAGGTAGCGTTCCCCATCAAGAGTAGGCCAGAAACCTACGCGCGACAAACAACGACCAAACCAAAAAAAAAGTGAGATCAGAAATTGCGATAGGAGCGTGATACGACTACACAATGGGTCGTTCGTGAGACTTCGCCACAGCACAGCTACAGATCGAAAACCTCATGGTCCAACAAACCTGAGCTAAAGCCGACCAGACCCCCCAATTCCTTCCCTTTGCACACCGGGCGGCACTTTCTCTCTCGTCTGCCGGCAGCTATGCTATGCTATGCTATGTACAGGATTCTGCAACAGCGTTATGCCTTGCCTTGCCTTTGCCTGTGCCTTGCTTTTGCCTGGTCTTTGTATTTAGACTTCCCACTGCACTGCCCACGGCTTCCGGATGCAAGGCGCTGCTCAAACTCGTCCCAAGGGCTGCTCACGTGGGAAAGTGCGGGGGGAGGTCCCTTGGTTTTACTGAGGTAGGGAGGGAGGGGGGAATGGATCTCGTCATGTCTGTGGCGTGGTGTGATGCGATGCTCTGCTCTTACTTAAGCTCACATCAAGATATTGAGGTAGAGGTACGGGTTTTGGGGTTACACTGACCCTGACCCCTTCTTGACTTCCTGGTTCCGTACACACCCCGTTCTCCCCCCATTCGTGTTTCTTGCTCGCTCTGGCTCTCCAAAATGGGTAGTGTTTGTGCGCTGCTGTACTGTACTGGGTACCGGCGCTGCAATTCGTCCGGTTCATGAGCTCATGTCTGGCCTTGCTTGCACCCCTTTGTCTCCAACGGCAAGATGCAATCTCCTTCTTGCCTTCCTTTCAAACTGTCGCGAGGGCCGAGACGTGCGTCCTTCGGGCATGACATCACCAATTTGCAACAATGGTACGTTGAATTGTGGTCATCAGGCTTGGGATGCGAAGGTCTGGGCCTGGACTTGCGCTGCGGGGGAACTTGACTCTGGGGTTCTGACTTCTTGCGTTGGGCGAGGAAGTCGTGGGAAGAGAGGGTTTGGGTTTGGGGTACAGTACCGGTCGGTAGTTGTTGCATACATTCAGGAGGTATCATGACTTCTACTACATACGTTCTGCTATGTGGGAAGATGCCCACAGTCCGGATCGTACAAGTTGGCGATATTCTCACGGTAAGGTACTGTACATACAGCAGAGCATGTGTTCGGACGATACCCCGCATTTGTGTCGCGGCCGTTGCCTTTTTCTGTTGCCATGTTCCTTGCTCTTTGTCGGTGGTGGATTGCCGGTGCGGTCACCAACCGCTCAGGATTCAGGAGCAAGGCGATTTTGTTGCAAGTCCAGCCGTGTTGGCTACGGGAGTACCCCCAAGATCGTACCTAAGCGGTATGCGCCTTGGAAGATATTTAGCACTATGTAGACTGTCCTCCAGCAACCGAAACAAACAGTGTAATACACCATGGATAACTCCCAGGAATCCATCATGCATAACACGCGTCACCCACGCGCCAATATTGCCAGTGAAGCTCGGACCACCTTGTGTTGCTAGAATTAAGCTAGCGGGTTTGGATACTGGCGTTGTTGTCAAACGAATGGACTTCTAGAACTAAAGTCAGAGGTCAAAATTAAGTCGCATTTGGCCTTTCTCACCAAAATGCTCGATTTCAAGGCCGAATAACTGTTAGACCACCACTCCGATTGGGAATATCCAAGTATACAATCTAGCAGCAATTTACTCGAATTATAACATGGTTGAATTGTAGGAACTTTGGATGAAGCCAGCGAAAAGTTACACGTGGATGGAATTGAACTAAGCATCATCACCACTAAAATTTTCAATAATTTGGTGAGGACGGAACTTGTGCTCGGTTCAATCGCTTGCAACATTCGCTAGCTCCATTCAAAGTTCCTACAATTCAACCATGTTATAATTCGAGTAAATTGCTGCTAGATTGTATACTTGGATATTCCCAATCGGAGTGGTGGTCTAACAGTTATTCGGCCTTGAAATCGAGCATTTTGGTGAGAAAGGCCAAATGCGACTTAATTTTGACCCCTGACTGTATGAATATAGCCACCTATCAATACCTAGGTGTTCGAAATAAGCCTGGTAAGAGGCTATCGATACATTCCTATCACCGAAAATACTTGAGAGTTATACGATGATGCAGGAGATGCCGGTAATGCCTATGCTCCAGCACCAGCACCATACCAACGGTAGTCGAGCCACATTCCCAGGGCTATGTCTGGAGAGCAGACACGGAAGAAACGAAACAGTGGGACAGAAGCAAGCAGATATTTGCAACGGAGAAATTGATGGATTCTTCCTCGCAGAATACTGATTTACAGGGAAAGAAGCTGATGGATCAGGGCCTCATGGCGGGTTGACTGTGCTCAGAGTGGAGTCTATGTTTGGTATAGTCTACGAAAAGCAATGAATTGGCTCTGGGCGCTTGTGTTTCCTGTAAACTGATGAATAACTCCACGTCGAAGCTTTTATAGTAACTGAGAATGATCATGACTGCTACGGAACGATCTGGCGTGCCTAAAAGATAGTCGCTCACAAGAGAAAATCTATCAGGATATTTGGGGTCGCGCAGATAAGACTACTGTGAAGGCGTTCTTCGGGTCGATCATCCAGAGCAGGGGGGGGGGGGGGGTAAGGTGGATATGTTTCGCCCGGCGAGCGTCATGACGGCAAATAGCATAGTACCAAGTGTATGTTCCATACACTCAAGCAACAAAAATGTATCTGCCACCCCCCTGAATAGCGATGATTGGCTCAGGCACGGGCTATCGAATGGTTCCGAGGCAGCAAAGCGCGGAAGCTGTAGCCGGCTCGCCATGTCTACGGCTGCTTGTAGATTGGGTTTTCGGGGCTTAGGATCTCTTGGATGAGTAATTGAGCCTGGCGAATATGCCGTTGCTCGCAGGAAGCGAGAATTCAGAGGCTACTGACATCGCCGGGTCGGGTATCGGATTCCAAAACTAGCCTCCACGCGGCACTCGTATATCATTACAGTATTAACCTTAAGCGAACCCAGCAAGGAACCATTGTTAAACACATCACCTTTGCCACGAATTTCGAGACATGAAATATCGTCTATAGATACTAAGCTGTCTGGTTATGATACCTACTCTTTTACTGGCGGAATAAAAGCGGGACCTAAAGCAAGCGCTTAGAACGCTTATCGTAATAGACATGGGCACGAGAGTTTTGTCTATGGAGGATCTCTTGTCGAGGAAACCAATCCAACCAGCGCTAGCTTTGTAACAGGGGAATATATCATCTAGCAAAGGCAGCGATGCTGATAGACGCTCACAGTTCAGCATCGACAGTGATGGATCAAAGTGTGAGAGCTTCGACTTACCGGTAAGCCAATTGTGTTCCATTTCCCGCAAAGTCCTCAAGAAGAGCTCAGGCTAACGGACTGTTCCCGCCGCCCCTCCCATATCCAGGGGGGAAAGGCGGCTCAAGTCAAGCGCCGCCTTCTATCCTGTCGATGACGTCTCCCTCGATGAAGGTGTTTATTCCCGTTGCTCCTCAAGGGAAAGCCAGTCGAATGGAACAACACCGGGTAAGATCGGATCACCGAATTCCCAGACCATTGCCACAGTTTGTGTGCAGTCGCCCGGAATCTGCACCCCGCGAGGGGAAACGTGGGTGAGATTGAGGAGGAGGTTCGTTATCTGTTGCAGATGCATGTGGCGGAAAACCGTGCTGTCGAATCCCCAGCCAGCCTCCCCTGTGCCTTATCTAGCAGGAGAAGGTGGAATCGTGTGCGGCTACTTGCAGGAACTGGTCATCACGGGGCGCGATTCTGGTCCTTGGCTGGTTGCCTTTGTGCATCAGTCCAGAACGTATTGCCGGTTCGGCAATCCCCGCGTGGCATGGTCAGGTCAACGAACGTGGTTGGATTCTGCAATACGTCACATATCGTCCCAGGTTCCATCGCATACGCAATTGCGTGATCGAATAGAGGGGATAGTACGCCGGTTGGATCGCTGTTGCACTGACTCGGGATTCGTCTGTGACTTCCGCACAGGAGGGACGATGTCGCTGTGGTGGATTTGGGGACGACTTGATCCAACACATTGGAATGTTCCACGATGGACGTGGCTTGAGAACTTGCCTCTCCCCCACGCTCTGCCAGCGCATCCAGAGGAGTGAGAATCAGACGGTCCTGGAGCGGCGGAAACTCGAGCCTGCTGCGCCTACCCGAGTCACTGAATCCGCAATTGTCCTCCTGGAGAGCGGAAGAGTCGAGTTTGGGGAGCTTCCAGAACAGACGGACGCGAAAAGGAGAGAGAGCACAAAAACAAACTGTCGTGTCACGGAGGCAGTCGGTTACCCTACCCGGTGGTGGGTTTGGACCGTGGCTGGCAACAGCGGATCACTCGGACCCAGACATCTGCTAAATCGCCTGTAGTTAATGCAGCTTCCCGGTGCCCCGGCCCCTTCCCAGTGGCAACGGAGGCGCTGAGCTGTGTTTCATTAAACGCTCATGATGGCCGTGAAGTGGCCTCGGGATGTTTATCCCAGCTACAAACTGCGCGGATGGTTGTGTTTGTGGAAGAGTAACTAATGATATGTCGCTGGAGTACTGGTATGACTTGAGGCCAGCTCCCCCTAGAAAAAGAAAGAATGGGAGATCCATTTATGCAGCCACCGATTTCATCCCCCCCCTCAGATGCCTGGCTGTGAAACCGGAAGGCGCAAAGAGAAACAAACATGAAAGATTGTCGCTTCCATACATGTAATCTTAAAAATAGGAGGATCTCCCAAAATAAGGTGAGTCGAGTTCCTGTCTTGACTATGTCACGATATCTCCTCGGAGATGGTTCATCGTAATGGTTCCACTCTGGTATGGTTTCACTGGAACTCGTCCCCAATCCCAGCGAGCGTCCTGCGCGGGAAAGTGCATATTCCTGGCGACTCTGTCGCGAGCCAGAGCGAGGTGTGATCTGGACACCTCTTTTTTACAAAGATATGGCACGTCGCGATGCATACCATGTAAGAAGCTAATGTCGCTACCCGCTAGGGGATATGACAGAATTTACTTGCTGATAAGATATCACTGAGGCCATGTTTACCGCTCCTGAAGATTCGACTACGGCAGCGAAAAGCTGGAATGGCTCGTTATGACGCCAGCCTTCGGATAGGGATGCCTTTTCACCCCGGCCAACATGCCGGATGAGTGCGTACACCTTTACTCCATCGCCTCCTGATCTCCGTTTCCCAGAAAAAGAAAAGAAGCGACATGGCCCGATGATGTGTGACCCCGGTAAAAGTTATTTGAAAGGAACCCTGAGCTGGCCCTGCGATGCCCATTAGGGGCATATTCAACACGTCGGGGTCGTAGAGTCGAAACCGGTGTCGCGCTCTGGCATCTTGCGTCGACTCATCAACCCACCAGCCATGACAGATCGCCGCCGAGCCTGATGCTTTCGGTAACGCTAGACCGGGACTGGGATCCGGTAGCAGTGGCGAATTGTGGAGGAAAACTACCGGATGCCAATCCGGGTCCGGGAGGAGAGGGAACACCCCAATGAGCAAAGTCATTTGCTCCACTTGCGGCGGGGGCGAGGGCGGAAAGGATCATGAGAACCGCGCCAGGAATGAAATGCATATAAGACTGCCGAAGACCGAGGGGTCCTCTCGGCCGATGCTAGCATTTTGAATTCTTTCTTTGAACTCCATCATCAAGCTTCCTGCCTCGTAAACAGACAAAGCAGGTCGCCAGCTGTCTTCACTTCGTAACTGCATCGGAACACTGGCAAGAAATCTGGTCCACCAGCTGAAGCCGACTGTCAAGCTGCCAACAACCGCCTTTATTCAAAATTCAACTGTATCCGTCTCGTATCGTCTGTGACGGTAACATTCTACGAACGCATCATCGCAGCAATGGCCAACAAACACCCTCACCCATTTGTCCTGAAGGAACTGGCCGAAAAAATGGAGTCGTTCACAGTGTACGTAACCTTCCATACATTCGGCAATATTTGCAGTTTTCCCCTGGCCTGCGGCTAGTAGCATTCTCGCGCAGCAATACCTTACCATCTGCTTCGCTCTTGGCACCGCATGCACGACCCGGCATCCAGCCGCAATTGTAACGGCGTTGCACTCCCATCCCCGCGTTTATGTCACTGACAATTCTGACACTTGGATAGTCCGACCAACGCCGAAGGTACTGAGGTCAAGTCGAGCCACCCAGCTCTGATTTCGAAGGGCAACCCGGCGGAGCAGACGCGCGTTCCCGAAACGGACAAGAAGGATGGCCTTCTCACGGGGGTGGGTGCTGGCTTCGATGGCAAGGGTCTGTCTGAGCTGGCTATGACGAACATCACGATGTGATTAAGCTCGAACATTCGTGTTGTGGTCGTTGAGTTGGGTGGCAGACTTCTTGTTTTAGCGAATCATCATCATTTGGGCGGACATTTTCGGGTTTCCGAGGGAGGAACAGAGGGTATTTTGTGGAGTTAGGATGGATTTGGGCCAGCATGATCAGGAACTGTCAGATACCCAAGGTAGCAGGAAGGACGGATGATGTAGCATAATCTACTTGTTTGTCCGCTACTGGGTTGGCTCACTCGTTTATCATGTTCTTGTTATCATTTGAAGCTTATGGTTTATCGATGTACCTCAAAACAGGCTTTGAAACCGGAGCCCGTGACGAAGGTTGCTTGCAAGCTAGCGGGTCACCCCAACCCTTGATATCCTTCCACAACTGGTTCCCGTCTGCTTGTAGCGCTGGTTTCTTTTTCTTCTTTGAGCTCAAGCTCTGGTCAACTCCATACATGGACCTCAGTTCATCTCTTTCCCTCTTCGCCTTCTCATTCAACCTCGTCACGGCGGCTTCCCAGCCATGGCCATGCTCGGCTTTCATACGTTCTTCCCATTTTCGTCGCCGAGTAGCAATTCTCTCCGCCCTCTCTTGCTCTGCCAGCTGTTTCTCTTGTGCGATTAAGGCCCGCATGGCATCGGCACGCGCTACATTGTCCGCAGACCCTTTCGTAAGTTCTTCGTTCAGGTAAACGACTCCATGAGTCCACAAAGTGTTGTCATATGAAGGTTCGAAGTTAGGCAGATCATTGGTCTCGGTTGAGAGTAGCTTGTTCACGTAGCTTTCCCACTGATCTTCTTCCTTGGCATCTTGTAGATGCTCCGCATACATTTGCCGCAGACAATCAGAGCGCCTCGTGCGCGCGCG
>JAOYMO020444592.1:0-19204 GCA_025802455.2 Iodosphaeria phyllophila | reverse complement strand
GGTGCATGCAAAATGAATAGATAACGGTAAGTAAACAAAAACACATGCAACAAGTAAACAAGCCATCAAGCAAGGTGCAAGGACATGCCCGGTACCCGCACATGCTATTTGGTATCACCAGTATTTTCTCGCTATAATCGAGGTTGGGAGTCCTCAAACTCGGAAGAACGGAAAATTGCAGTGTTTTGTTCATGACTTGGTTGATTGAGTCGTTCGAATTTGAGCGAATTTTTGCTGAATTTGTTTCCATCACGCGAACGGAGCACCTGGTAAGCAGACCAACCAGGACCTTAGAATTGAAACAACGAACCTGATCCACATAAATCTTTTTCTCATGCTCTCCCAGTATTTGATGCCCATGATTCGTTTATGAGACAGGCAGTCGTCCACCAAGTATTTCGATGTCCGTTGCGTGATTTCCCGGGGATTCTCTTCGTTTTCTTTTATCTTCTTCTCGTGGTGGGAGGAGAGGTATCCTGCCTCCGATAGTGTCAAAATTTCTTTGACAATACGTTACCCCATGTCATAGGGTAAGCTTTGCCTTCGTCATGTGTTTGAAAAAGAAGGATCATACAGCGCAGAGTCACTTTTCTCCAAATTCCAGTTTCTGCGATGCATTGCTACAGATCATATGGTTGTTTGCGTAACACTATCTGGGACAAAATATGGGGAAGAAAATTCATATAAGAAAACTCCCACATCTGATATCTACACAGCATGACGCTTAGTTCTAGTTTCCTCTATCGTCCCGACCTCTGCCGTTTCCCCTTGAATTCGCCTATGCTGGCAACTTCAGTATCCCGCCATTATAGTGATTTTGATTCTCAGACTGGGAGCATGAAACTAGAAAGTAACAGTGTTCGACCTTGATGGTGAGTACAGATTGACTACTATCTAGGATATTGGCATCTCCTCCCGCTCTTTCCCAGCTGGAGTTCTCATCCAGATCTATTGCATGCGCTTGCCTCGACGGCATTGACGACTAGCTGAATTTTGCGTCGTGGAAGAAGCGGTTGGCGACAGAGTCTCTGACAAAGTCGAACCGCTACTGCTGGTGGCGCTTATTACAACCCCCGAAGTATCAGCTGAACCGCTGCTAAACCCAGACGTGACCATGCCAGGTGTGTACGTCGCCTGCGTCGCTGTGTCAACCGTTGACGCTGAATTTATTTTGTCGGTGCTTGTATCGTTGCGAGCACTGGACGAAGACGCAGAAGATGGGCCTCTAGTGCCAATATTGGTCGTGATTTTTCCGGTCTCGATGTAGACACCCGACACATACAGATCTTCCACCGTATCAGTCACACCACTAGTCGGCAGCTCCAACATGCCGACGTGCCAATCTGCCCCGTTCGAAGACACGCTGGCACTCACAGGCGCAACCACCCGTGTCAAAGCCGCTCCCCCCGTGCTGTGCCAGAGTCCCACCGTTCTCACCGAAAAATCAATCTCGTAAGCCATGTTATGCCAAACGCCTTCCTCCCAGCTGGCATTCCATTGGGCCTTACTGTTTGCCATCCACGTCAACAAGGCCGCTGTGTCGGACGAGCCACCATATTGAAACTCAGTGAAGTGGCTCTCGAAGAACATAATTTGATGCTCCCGCTTCAAGTTCAGCGGGTTCACGTTCTTATGCATCATGCTGAAATGGTAAAACATGGAGGATCCCTCGTTGATCTTAGCGTCCGTTTGCGGAATCAGTTCCGTACGACGCATTGTTTGACCTTCCCAGTAAGACGTCTTGTCTAGTGTGATACGCGCGCCCTTTCCCGAGTCCTTGTCAGACGGGTTTTTGAAGTCTGAAGCGAGTGAGATGTACGACGAGACTTCGTCGCTGCCATGAATGTAGTACTGGTAGGCGCCAACTTGGTTTGACCATGACCATGAGGCAAGCGAGTCGGTGGTGGATGATGTGTTGAATCGTCCATCCCAGAGAATTGTGCCCGCTGTTGTGACAGGGGCGAAAAGCAGAGAAGCAAGGAGCTTCACTGGAAAGGGTGAAAAATTCATGCTGAACGAGTGACGACTAATGAAAGGAAAGCGCAACACCAACAAGAGCGATGGTACCAAGATAGGGTGGAGTGTGCGCGCAGATAAGAAAAGAACAAAGTGATCAACACGAAGAATGAGGTAAAGAATGAGTGACAGTCAAAAACAGGCCATGAACTACCTCGAAAGTGTTCAGTCAGGACCCCCATTTTATAGCCATCCGACTTAGTTTTAGAATGACAGAAAATCTCTTGTTAGTTACCTAAGTCCTCCACCCACATGCATGCAGTACTCAGACCGTCATTATTTCCTTGAATCCAATAGATTATTTTGCGTTGGAAATGTCAAAAGCAGACACCAAAGTTCATTACTGATCTCCCAGGGACCAGCCCATCGCCAGCCTTGGACACAGACGGTTTGATTAGAAATTGAGGACGAGTGGTTCTCTGATTGATGTTTAGAGGTGATGATTAAGATAATTGCGGGGATCCATTGTCCAGGTAGCTTCATATAAACAACCGTTCGGCGCGCCATATACAAGCTTCGTGAATGCACGTTAAAATATCTTTGCGCCAAATGCACACCTATTGACCCTTAACGACCTGGTAAAGAATTGGGGACAAGAGGACGCGTTCAAACCATTGGATGTGATCGGCAAATTTGTTCTTGTGAAAGATTCAGTACGAACTAGTATTTCCAAGGCTCCGTCGAAAGCTTTGCTGTGTACAACGCCTTGACGTTGACTGTTCCGATGCCGAAGACTCGAGCGAAAATCTAATGGCAGATATTACTTTCGTGCAATACCCCGCTTGAGTAAGGATGAGCAGGGATAAAGTGGAATGATGGGTGTCATGATGAAGCCTGTCATCTCAACTTCAGATGAGCCCCCAGTCATAGCCGTCTCAGGTAAACATGCAGGTCTTCCACAATCCACTACATATACAAGCAATCAAAAGCTTATTGTGGCTGACCACGAAGTGTAAGAACTAATCTCGTACTGGCATGTACTTGCCCCAGAGTATCCGCCGAAAGATTTGATGTTTGGGCACTCTGCGTTGATGTTGAGAACAATTATATTGATCGAGAAGACAATTTCGCATCATCGCGCTCAGTTTTACCTGCTGCCGAATTGAGGACACACTGTCTCCCACTCGTCGCGACCTCAGTGCTTCTCCGCGCAATGTCTTGGATTTCTTCTTTAAAGGAGCAACTCATGACACAAAGCGAGCCGGTACCAAATAACATTCTCATGCTCTGTTTACATCTCAAGCACATTTCCAGACTCACCATAATCACAAGTGATAGTGCATATGTAATGATGTCCTAGGCCACATCGCAGGCATGAAGGAGACATCATGGGAACGCGAGACAAGGTGATATACGGAACAAGTACCAGCTGCGTGAAAATAGGCTCCGATTTTGAATGGAGGCTCCTCGATCTGAAAAGTTACAGCTGGTGAAGCCGTCAAATGGGTGACGGAGCATACGATCGAAATCTCGATGGTGTAGACAAACACTTTTGGTGGTGAGATGTTATGTTGACTAGCAACTTGGTAAAGTCAAGTGATACACAAGGCAAGCCGATTGCCCCCTTGCACGTCTGCTCCAGACACTTTGTTAGTATTTTTTGTGTTAAGTAGAGTATTCGACATAAAAAGAGGAAAAAGACGGTGGCTTGCCTGATTGATACCAGCACTATTCGGATCTATCCTAACCGCGATCGACCTCAAAACTCCGTTCATTTCTCCCATGAGCTAAATTCAGGTCGTGTTAGGAATCGATCAAATTGAACCGAAAGATCGCTTGAGATTGGATCCAAGCAACAGGAATCCAGCTGAGTGTTGGCTAAGACAAGATCGGAACGACACAAAGCACACCTTCACTTGTAGCCACGCAAGTGAGCAAAGCAATCACAGGATCAACATCGCTTGAGTTCCGGCGACATATGAATTCAAGGCAAGGTACATGTTCTTTTTGCTGCGCAGAACAGCGAAACAAAATTCAATTGATAAACCGGGGATAATCTACGCTTGGGTAGGGCTCGGTAGGCCATGTGCCATGTGCCATGGTGTTACAATCTGAGGTTGCCGGTAATTCTCAGTATGCTGCTATCTTTTACTGTAAGAATCTGAGCGAAACGACATTATTGGCTGCCGGGGTCTTCGTACACTTCCACGTTGTACGAAGAGCTGGATATGCAAAAACCCAAGGCCATAATTCTCCAGGGTAAAGTTGTATTCAAATGTATCGGTATGTAGAGTCAACATGGCGCGAGTCTGGCTGGATCAACGCTACCCCGTGCTGTTGTCATTCGTTCGAGCAGTCGAATGGTTGATGGTGATTACGAAAATGGTCCTGTACGGTTTTAGCATTCAAATCGAGTTCGTGATGGTCGGAGAAGTTCAAAATTTTATTATCTGACAGGTATGGAAATGAGTCTGCAGGCAAATAGCTTCGAATAGAATCTGCCGATCGTATCTGCCTGGTACAAATGCCGATTGTAGATGATCAGTATGCAGTACAACGCAAGATCAGGCGACAAATTACTAGTGAAACTACCACATTCATGATATGATTGATAAAAGTTTTGATTTCTTTTACTCAGGGAAAGCCAGTAATGCCTCCGCTTTGGATTCTATTAGGTTCATCATCATCACATCCAGCATACCTCCCCTATCATAGATGCTCATGTGTGATCAACCAAGGATGATCGATGCGAAGCGAACCTTACGCTTATTCCAGATAAAGCGTAAGAAGGATGGAGCTCATCAGATACTGGTCCAACAAAACGTAATTCCAAAAGAGACTAGTTAAAGTCTCCCAAACACCCAGGCAAATATTTCGCGACTCTTGAACAGATTTTCAAGCCTTAGGCGCTCATTATCCAAATGAGCGGAATCGCTCGCTTGCCCGCAAGGCAAGTGTGCTGCTGGAGCGTCGAATTCTCTCTCCAAAAATCTTATGGCGGGGATGGATCCGCCTTCTCGGATATATAGAGGTCGTTTAGGCTTGGTTCGTGGTCGCGCAGCGGGGCTCTCGTCGGCGCCCACCGAGGTTGGTATAGCATATCTTGAAGCCGCAACATCGCCGTTGGGAGGAGACGGGTTCGTTGAGCGATCGGACTTTTCAGGCGGCTTTAAGTCAGGGTCATCCCCGTTTCCAGCAAACAAAGGTGCCCAGGCATGCATAATAGCCTGTTCAAGCGTCCGGAATATCTCATTATCCGGGTTACCTAGCCACGGCGCAGCCCTGTAGTCGACCCTGATATTCATGGTGTTTGCCGACTCCAGCGTAGCGAACTCATGCTCCAGGTAGGTTCTGAGGGACTCAACGATGTGTCTAAGATCCTGAGCGGGAACCAGCCTGAAACTGATATGGGCGCTTGCCTGACCGCTGATAACCTGGCTCCCCTCGGCTCCGGACGTGTTGAAGCGGTGAACGGTCAAATTGGGCTCCCGCCATCGAGCCATCAAAGATGTCTTGACGTTAGCCGCCGACCTGCCATTGGGATTCTGTTCCATCAGCACCGAGACGATATCATTGTAACGAGCCTCTTCCTCCACTGTCAGAGGCAAGACGCCGTCATAGAAGCCTGGGACTTGCACACGATTGCCTGGTCCCGTCAGCGTGGAGATGAGACGGACCAGGTCCGTGAGCGGTTCGTTGATTGTATGTGAACCATCTACGCCGGAGTGCAAGTCGTGATGCCGCGATTCGATATCAATGTTAGCGTGTAACACACCGCGCAAGCCATATGTGAGGCATGGGGTCTCATCATTGATCCAATAACTGTTGGCCAGCAGGATATAATCAATGTGACCAATCATGTCCTTATTTTGGCGTACGGCGTCACGAAAGCCGCGCGAACCCGATTCTTCCTCGCCCTCGATGAGGAAGAGAATATCCGAGTCCAGAGACTTTGCCTGCATCAGGTCCGTAACAGCGTAGAGGGCAGCCATGATGGGCCCCTTGTTATCACTTACTCCACGGCCGTAGAGGTAGCCATCCATGCCTCTAAGTTGGAAGGGATCAGAATTCCATTTAGTTGAGTCGGCCGGTACTACGTCATAGTGGCCGTAGAAAAGAATGCGCTTGCGCTTCCGTTCATTCTTCTCGTTATTCCCCTGGTCATCCTGAGTCGGCGGCGGCTGCCTGCCAGCGAACCGGGCAAAGACGACAGGATGGTGATCCTCGGTAGTCAGCATATCAACCTCGGCGCCGAGCTTGCGAAAAAGTGTACGCAGAAAGGTAGCACCACGACGACAGTCCTCTGCAAATTCCGGCCGGGATGAAAGGGTTTTGTAAGAGACAAACTCGCGCAGACTAGTAATCATCATGTCTCTGTCGACAGTCTTGTGACAAGGCGTCCCGGTTGCTGGCTTGCTTTTGACAACCCACACAGCCACGCTATTATCGCTGGCGCCCGTCATATACAAGCAGCGGCCCTGATAGTCTGCGTTGGCTGAAACGAGGATGTGGGCCTCATGGGCCTGCCACTGCATCAACTGTTGGTATTTCTGGCTTACATTTCCACTATCTTTACCTTTCCCTTTATCACTGCTGTTACTGCTGGAGATTTCGTCATCTCTTTCGTCGCTGTCCGTATTGCCTCGATCTTGGTCTTGACCCTGCTGAACTTGTTGGTGGTCTTGATAAGCCCCGTAGTGCACCGTGCTGTGACAGCTTGCCGTTCCGTTTGCACCCGCGCTCCATAATGAGCCCCACGCCATGTTGAGAGCCACAACGTCGTCCTCGTGGGCTTTGATGACTCGCAACCGCTGGCATGTGTCGAGATCCCATAACTCCACAAGTCCGCCCAGCTTGCCACTATACAGAAAGGAGCCGTCAATGGCAAGCGACAAAACCGATTCGGCATTGTCTTCACCCAGCACAATCAATTCCTGAAGACCTGTGTGGATTCCGTCTGGATCGATGCTGTGACCGCCTAAGCGCCAGGCCTTGATGGTTCCATCGCCGCCCCCAGTGATAAGCACGTCGTCTCCAGGTTCTACCCGGGCGGTGACGCCTTGCGTGACAAGCATACAGAAAACGTAGCCGTAGTGGGCATACTGTAAACAAGCCCGACGATCGGCCTCAACCACGATATGGGCAGGTGGAATCATGGAAGCACGCTCATCGACCGGGCGGGGAGTAGCGGCCCCGCCAACAGCTCGTGAATCAAAGAACCGATGGTTACGTCGGTCTGGATGTTGAGACGAGTCCGCCGTAGATCGACGAGCTGGATCATCGAGTGTGACCCATTGAAGAGTCGTATTTTGAGCGCCATAATAGACTGTATGGTGTTGGCGCGAGTAAGCAACGCTGAAGAGGTCGCCAAATGAGTCATATGTGCTGTAGATTTCGTACAGGCGTGCAAGAGTACGAGGGCACCAGACGTTGATAACGGAGTCGCTGGCGCTGGAGAAAAGGAGGGATCCGCGCAGCTGTGCATGATCGCCCGCTTGCTCTTGATTTATATCCTGATCCTGGCTTAGGTCCTCTCCGTTTTCTGGTTCTCTTTCCTCATTGCCCCCCCGTGAGAGATACAGACACCGAATGCTGCGCTTGTGTGCCTGTACGCAGCCCGTCTGCTGAAATGTGTCCAATGACCAAACAATAATCTGGCCATTGCCCGTGCCAGCATAGATACTCTCGTCACTTACAGCAAGAGCAAGCACGCAGCTGTCATGTTGTAATGTCTGGTCGAGTTGGGGTGTTGCACAGCGAGACCGCGGCTCCGCATCGCTGCATGCTGCCACGGTCGATGCCATGTTTAGCCCAGAAATAGGTTTGCTAAGGCAGTCTCAGTGACCTCCCTGAAGATTTTCAGTATGAACGAGAGTGAGTGTACATCCGTTTCGTCTGAGCCTTTTGGATGATTATGATTCTTGTGACTAATCTCTCATTTGCACTGCTGGTATTGATGATTAGTCTGGCGCTCTGGAGGTGTGCAACGGGCAAAACCTACAACCTACAGGTATTTACGAAGTGCTACCCGCCACTACCAGGTAACGCCATTTTATGGTAACCTCCACTTGACTGCAGATTCAATTCAGAAAAGCAACTCGGGAATGGCGTGACTTTTGCCACTGGTCACGGCAGTGGTCACGAGTCCCTCTAAGGAAATGCAGTTGCGGCAGCTCAGATTCGACGTCGGTAATACCATTGTACACCGCCTTGCTTTCTTGATCGCTGAATGTCTTGCTACGGCGCCCGCAGCATTGGCACTACAGTGAGTGGACCAAAGTTCTGCGCAAAGTAGTATTTCGCCGCACTAAAATGCCCGATTTCAGCACTGGAATTTTGTTAGACAACCACAACCATTGCAACAATCCACGTAAATAGAACGGTTCCAAATTGATCAAATTTAAATATAATTGAGTTTTGTTCAATTTGAAAGAGCAGAGCAAGGCCTAGCTCTTGAAGACCTCACTACGATCGTGCACTCCACCAAATTTTCAGCTTATTGGTGGGGTGATATCTCAAAGTGAGGTCTTCCAGAGCCAGGCCTCGCTGTGCTCATTCAAATTGAACAAAACTCAATTATGTTAGGACTTGATCAACTTAGAATAATTCCATATGCATGACTTGTTGCAATGGTTGCAGTTGTCTAACAAGATTCTGGTGTTGAAATCGGGCATTTTGGTGCGAAAAACTACTTTGCTCGGAACTTTTGTCCCCTGACTGCAGGTCGAGGCTTCCATGACCCTCACGCATCTACTGTGTCCATCTGAAGTTCATAGTGAAGAACCTTTGCGACTCCTTTGTTGTAGAGAGCATCGGTTGGATTTGTTTCTTGTATTTCCATAGTTCCTTTGAGCGACCAGTTCAAGGCTGGAGGCAACTGGCTCAAAACTCTCAACCTGCCAGCATTTTGTCAGCACGGATCACCTTAACCAAATATCAGTCGGCATGTCAACCCCGTCGCACCCTTCGCTCTCTCTCCACGGATTTTACAAATCTTCTTGTTCTGGTCGCGTACGCATCGCTTTAGGCTTCAAGGAGATACCATTTACGCCCATTTATGTCAACCTTTCCAAGCAGGAACAGCAAAGCGCCGAATACGCGAAACTCAACCCCTCACAATCGGTTCCTACACTTGTCGTCGAGGAGTCGTCACACAAACACTGCATCACTCAATCTGTAGCTGCTCTTGAGTATCTAGAGGAAGCTTTTCCGAACACGGTGTCACTTCTGCCACCTCTATCCGAGCCGCTGAAGAGGTCTCACGTACGTTCCCTATGTCAACTCATTTGCGCCGACATACAGCCTGTCACAAGCAACCGTATCGATAATGCTATAAGAGAGTTGTCCCCAGAGAAACACAACTCTGTTGAGTGGGGCCAAGCAAGCCACGTGCGTGGATTGCTCGCATATCAAGAGAGTATCAAGGACTTGGCGGGGAAATATTCGATGGGCGATCAAGTGACTATGGCGGATGTATGTCTTGTGCCCGCTATATGGAATGCACAGGGACGTTACGAGATAAGTCTAGACGACGGACGGTTCCGGATGGTGGGAAGGGTCTACGAGAACTTGATGAAAATACCCGCTTTCGAGGATGCGTACTGGACGAATCAACCTGATTGCCCGGAGGAGGAGAAGAAGAAATTGAAGGCTTCATAAATCATGAGGCTTTACCCGTTACTCTTGTGTCAGTGTAATAACGGCTATGTCCTTGGCGGCTCAACGACTTTGGCTCCGCAAAGGTTCAGCGGGGTTTTGAGGGCTGTTGACCAGAACTGCCTGGAGTGGACCCGCTCGGGGATCCACCAACGTTTTGCATAAATAGCTGTTTAGTTAGTCAGAATCCTTTGGTCTTCTTCTTCTCTCTTCTCCTTCGTGCTACAACAATTTAACGAATTTGACCCAACTATTTGGGACCTCACAGGGGGTGGAGGCTGAAGTGAGGAATGAGACAGTGATACGGTGGAGACCGAAAGGCTCTCGAATTTCTAGGATGCTGTTATGAAGATGAGATGCAGGAGTAAAGGGGCACACTGTTTATTTCACAATATAGCGCCAGGGTCATTGCACAGATCGAGCACAAGTTTCATAGTCCCAGTGTATCAGTATCGCACTGGCCCATTTCACGACAGCTGGATAGGGGTGCTAGTGCTTCCATATTAGCAACTACCGTGATGCTGTGCAGTACTTGGAACTTACTTGTATCACTCGATTAGGAGCTATCCAAGGATTCTGGCATATAACACGGCAATTACGTCTCAGGGGAGGGGGGGGGGCATCCTCACAGTAACGAGCGAGCAAAAGGGGCATCGTGGCGTTGAAAAATGACGGGAACAAACAAGGAGGCGATTATATAGAAAGCTTATCTAAAACGGGACAGCAAAGCGCCCGAGGAGATACCATCAGTCACGATGCGGCGTTTGGTAGTCACAAGCGCAGCCAAAAATAAATTATTTGCAAACTAGCCTCTGCTATTTTGACATTGGCCTGGTCACAAGAACAAAGTGTAAGCAAATTTCCGATTTCCTTATTGAGAGCAATCAATGGAATCTCGACTCGTCTGAGATTAGACGATAGGAAGGTCTACAAAATAGCCTCTTTACTCGTGTCTTGTCTTTTGACATTACCGTGGAAAATGCTACCTCCTAGTACAAAGAGACCATTGCTTGGCATGGAGGATGTATTGTGAACTGCTTTCTTGAGCCTTCAAACAGCTCATACCTAAGAAAAGGGGGCCTTGAGCGCTGTGAGTCGGCCTTAGTATCCATATGAACAAGTGGGTAGGCAAAACCCGATGACTACCCCGATTATTATCCCCCTGTATCTCCAGAGATATATGCAAAGGCTACAAAGTGCGACACGAAAAATCCCTGCCATGCCTTTGGTCACCGTCCTAGTCTTGAAACCTTGACAAAATATATGTACAGTGAGTGGACAAAAGTTCCGAGCAAAGTAGTTTTTCGCACCAAAATGCCTGATTTCAACGCTGAAACTTTGTTAGGCCACCACAATCGTCGCAACGAGCTATGTATATGGAATTGTTCCAAATTGATCAAACCCTAACATACTTGGGTTTTGTTCAATTTGAATGAACACTGCGAGGCCCAGCTCTCGAAAATCTCGCTACAAGCGTCGATCTCACCAAAATTTTCAGCTTACTGGTGGGGCAAAATCTCTAAGTGAGGTTTTCGAGAGCTAGGCCTCGCAGTGTTCATTCAAATTGAACAAAACCCAAGTATGCTAGGGTTCGATCAATTTGGAACAATTCCATATACATAGCTCGTTGCGACGATTGTGGTGGCCTAACAAAGTTTCAGCGTTGAAATCAGGCATTTTGGTGCGAAAAACTACTTTGCTCGGAACTTTTGTCCACCCACTGTAAGTTATGCCGATATGAAGCTACATCTTAGCAGAACCTAGTGTGAACTTTTGCCACTCACATCAATTTCTGCAGCTAACATCCGACCACAACGTTCAGTCATGGTGGTTGTTATTGGACTTGATCGACCCAGCCCGACTCCATGTATTGCGGCTAGATCCGATCAACGAGTTTGCTCGGACGGTCTGGCGAAACGACGTCAATATCCGAGCGGACAAAATGATACAAAGAGGAACCAACACTATCCCATAGAGTGCGGTCATAGTTCACAACATCAAAGTCTAGGTCTTTGAAAGACAGACCGCACTCTAGGGGATAAGCCGTCAAGAAACCGAGTTTCTCTTCTCGTAACTAGGTGTCACATCACACTAGTATCAGATACATCCGTGTCCAGACAAGCCAGTTTTTTGCCACAGCGGTTGTCACTGGGCTAGACTAGACTATTCATAAGTTCATCATGTAGCCCATCTTGTGATACGTCTCGAACAGTTCTGCAACTGACCGAACTCGAACTCGCCAAACATTTACCCTCTCTCATCGCAGCTTCTAAGATGCGACCTATTAAGCTATTCACGGCTGTGGTAACCATCACGAGAGCTGCTGCAAAAACCATTGTCATCAAGTCCGGGGACAGTGGGCTCGTCTTCTCGCCGAACGAAACGAAAGCTGAAGCAGGCGATGTTGTCGAATTTCAATATTGGCCACGCAATCACTCGGTTGCCCGCAGCACTTTCAGTAACCCATGCATGCCTATGTCAGGGCCGGGAGCCTTTTTCTCGGGGTTCTTTCCGGTGTCCAGTGGTAAATCCGTAAGTGCGCCAGCTCTGGTGAAATCTCATGGTGTAAATAATAACAAACCAATCGTAGGGAAACGTCTTTCGAGTAACCATCAATGATACTAACCCCGTTTGGTATTACTGCACGCAAGCAACTGGCCAACATTGCCAAGAAGGCATGGTGGGTGTCATCAATCCACCTAGCAGCACGGGCAACGGAAATCACACTCTCACCTCATACGCAGCGGCTGCCGCCAAGGTTGCGGGTAATGCCGTCTCTCCGTCAAAGGTTGAAGGTGGCCAGGTCTCTGCTTCAAGTTCGACCTCCACTAATTCCTCACCACCGGAGACATCTGGTGGTTCAAATGGTTCAGGATTGACAAGAACCTCAACGACTTCGGGTCCCTCATCGACAGGGAAGAGCGATGCAGCGAAATCTCAATGTGTGTCAGTCCAGGGATTGTTTACGGCAGCTCTGTTTACCTACTTTGGGGTTTTGTGAGGAAAGCAATTGCTACACTTGCTTCGTTACACTTTATAGCCGCCCAGATAAGTCCGACCTGGTATCCAGAGTTATGGAGAGGATATGATTTCTAGTATGTCATTAGCGAGGAAGTTAGGTTTCAACGCATGTTATCATTGGAAATTGAATGTGCTCAGAAGCATGTAATTGGTTGAGATTTGATCCACCAGCTTTTTCGGACCAGTTTTGAGCTCGGGGAGTGACCTCTTCAAAATATACTCAAAATGGAGCAATGCAATGCAGTCCCCCTGCCCCCGCTCCCCGCTCCCCTCGTTGGGAGCATTTGCAGTCGCATCCTTTGCCCATAATTATCTACTATTAAGTTATGCCAGATTTCCCTAATCACAGAAAATCTAAAATCGCACCATAGCTCTCATATCAAATTCCGAAGAGAATAAGTTAGGTAGATTGAAGTGTGCATATGACCTTGATCGATTTTTCCAATTTGTTTCCAGCTGTTTTAGGTTGAATCCAGCGTTGGTCGACTTTTGCGCCGAGCAGATCAAGTCGAGAATTGGATTAAATTGGTGCGGGTACATCCAGTTTCGCGCGTTTCCAAGCCACATGCAGGCGTTCATCTGAAAGATACAAGGCTGCGCAGTAGGCGACAAAAAGGTACAATCTGCAGCAATGCTGCACGCCTCACGACCAAGATGGGAAAAGCGCTGCATGCTACCTGGATACACAGTATTCGCTTTCGCCCTCACGCATCGACATTTCCCTGGTCTGAAAAACTGCTCTGCAAAAGCTGGTGGGTTCAGGCCCTCATCGCACCATTAGCCAGTATCCAGCCATGAATGATAGAAGTTGCCGTACAGTAAGAAGACCAGGGGACAATCATGGAGCACGGGTTTAAAATCCAGACGCTCCACCAAACGGCAGAGTCGGGCGCAAGTCCATCTTGGCTGGCAAAACCCATCATTTTCTCATTTAAGCTTGAACAAAATGACATTCACAACCTCTAAATTATTTCTGTCAAAAGAATCTGTATCACGGAGCTCTGGAGTCTATGTGACCCTAGTCTGCGCATCTCACAATAATTGGATGCTGGTTTAGCCTAGAAAGTGTGAGGCAGTTCAATTGGGCCTCTTTTCCCATAGTTAAGGAGAAACCCCCCAACTTTCAAACCCAGATAGCAACACAACCATAATACTTACAACTAAGACCTGAAAAGAATTTGTATCCAGGACATCTGAAATACATTACTTATCTAATTTCACCAGCTGAGGATGTGTGGATGAGGGTGTAACCTGGAAAGTGTGAAGCGCATTTGAACTTTCCTACATAGTCCGGGGATTTCCGACCGTCTGGCTTTTAGATCCAGGAAGCCTGCAAACTCGCTGGTTTCCAGTGATGTCAATCCTCTCCGATGATATGATCCCACGTATTACACACTAGTATTGTGATGTATGCAGTGCTGTACGATGCCAGGACAAGAGCGGCCCTCGATCAATGATGCATGTACAGTAAACGCGCTACCGGATTGGCGCGGACCGTGCCTTCAACGAGATTCACCAATGAGCCAACAACAACTCGCGCAAGATGACTTCATCGATTGACACAGCCCAAGAAGAGGTTTCTGACCAAGAATTTTCTGCCTGGCTCAGCTTTTCAAAAGCATCGCAGTAACACTCACCAGCTGAAGTTCTAGTTTGTGAAAATGAAGTCTGTCGAGATTCTCCATAGACATAACGACTTCGTGAACCCCCCCTTCCGGAATCTGACGGTCTAAATAATTGATGTATCACACGATTAAAATGGCAACCTTTGAGTCCATTCGAGCGAAAAAGCGGGGGTGGAAAAGCTTCACTTTGAGGGACAGGAGTAAAGATAACCACTCGGTCACTTCAAGTAATACTACGCTAGACGACCAGCCGAATAGTAATAGTCAAGCAATCGATTCGTTTAGGTCGGAAGAGGTATGATTCCCATGGCCCTGCAAACCACGGATCACTGGGACAAAGAATAACCTCGTCACATTTGCCAGCCGGCACAGGCCGTGGAGAATAATACGACTCCACCTCCAAGCAATTCCAGTCCTACGATTAGGAAAGAGACACATACTGACTCCAGAACGGGGCAAACAATAACTACCACCACAACGACTACGACGACTACGACAACAGTGACAGGACCTAACGGCACGGTCACAACGGCAATCGAGCAGCCGAATTCTTCTGATGGCTTTCATCAGCCCCCCCACGGTCTGCCGGCTTTAAGCCGACACAGTTCAGAGACTCCGGGACGCCGACCAATTCCTCAAAGAGATGTACTGGGTCCTCAGGCCGCACATAATGGAACCTCATCTCCATTCATTCCAGAGCGCAGCACGAGTAGACCTCGATCAGGTACATCATGCGCGGACTCGGGCCGCCGTAATTCAAGCGGTACTACCTGGGCCAATTGGCGCCAGAGCGTGCTGCATCCTGAGCGACGGGATGCACCGGCAATCGGGGACACGGGCGATGAAGCCAAGAGAACCTCCCAGAACGGTCATCGAGAGCCACCGACCTCTGGATATGGAAAAATCCAGCACATCAAGTCGACTGCTGCTATGATTCATGTGAGCAATAGTTACCTTAGCGCCTAGGACAGCAGGAAGGATTCTAACAGCTCGTTAACTTATCCATCAAAGGGCGCGGGCGAGACATTGCGGGGCACCCTCAATTCCTCCGTCGATAAGCGGTTCGGTGCGAGCGAACAAACGATGCAACAGAATGAAGCGACAATCGCCGCGGGTCGCTACGAACTGCAGACACGATCTTTTTGCAACACCAACCAGCGAGAGGAGGTGAGGGGCGGAGGAGAAGTACTCAATAGCTCGATTAGACGGGAACAGGCCACGCTTTCCACAATTGACTCAGATGAAATTGGCGATAAGGACAATGAAGCCGGGACACGTGAAGCCAAAAAGTCCGGGCGTTTCGATAAGTTTCTTGGTAAGGTAGGTGGTATGGGATCCCCTGGCGTTAGCCACGATGGGGAGAGAACGCAATCGAGGGACAAGACATCAAGGTTGAGGAAACGAAGCAGTGCGGGGGTAGGGGCTTGACACCGCGCTGCTTTTAACGTGAATTATGTCAGCCGTGGTTGTCGAGCTCTTCGCTGTGGGCAGCGAAGATCGCAAAATTGGCATCTTATATATGACTGGCAACGTACTTTCTAGCTTGAATTACGAAATTTGATTCTTAGGTACCCGCGTTTTTTGTTGAGACAGATATTTGTGTCTGGTATTTGTGCGACTCCATGCCCATATCAATGGAGTCGTTATATTGACTGTGACATTCTCGTCGATGTACTCTATTCATACCGATACTTGTCTCCCGATGACCCGTCGCGTTTTCCACGGTCACCACAAAAGGGAGGTGAAATCGGGCATCGCAGGGTTGTTACTAGTATTGGCCCACTTCACCCACAGCCTCCATTATATACATAACGCAACAAACCCGGTCCTCGCACGACCTTTACGTTTGTCATGTAGCGTTCAACCAAGCAAAATCGCTGGGGGAGCGACAAGGAAATTTGATAACTCGTTATGTCTGTGAGTTGCTCAGGATAAGTCCCCCCCCTACTGCGATGTCTTTCTCGTTTCGATGTCTTAGAAATCTAGTGCATGTGCGCAGACATGGTCACCAAGTAAGGCGAAGACCGCAGAAAGCCAAAATGCAAGAACCAGAATTCGCCATGGTTTCTTTCACTAGCGTAAGCTATGATAACACAAGCTACATCGTTCCTATTCACCAGCGCATCCCCTGGCCCTAATTCATGGTGACCGAAAGACTAATATCTAGTCCTGTATTCTATTAAAATCTACCACCGAACCCTCTTTACATCATATCATTTTTTAAGTGGATGCCTGTCAAGAACGAATCTTGAATAGGATTGCAATTATTTCCTCCGCAAGATTGTCGGATTTAGCAGCTCGATGGTCCATAGCCGTTAAGGTGGGTTGCTCATATCGTCCTTATCATTCTATCATTTCTTTTTGGGTTCATGCAAGAGATAAGATGATATGCCAGAATGGTCATGGTCGACTGAGCTGCCAAGTCCGGCGATCGTGTGAACAAGAAAAGCTGTAGTCTTGCGTCAACCGAGGAAAGATCACTATCACGTTTTGTCTCGTGACCCATCTACGGACAACCAGACTACTGATCTCCTTCGTGCAAAGTTCTTGCTAGCAACGGGTCACGTCTTCCCCACCTGAAAAGGCAACTGTGACAATTTGTTTTCAACATTTGACTCTATACCGTGTAGATTGACATTGCGGTGATTTCATTTTTAAGCATAACGCACGTGACCCTCGAGGGCATTCGCGTCTTATCAATACTGAGAACGTCTCGGTGTCGATCTATGATTGTCGAGCCTGCTACACACCCTCTACATTGTACAATACCCCGGTGTAGAATCCTGTCCCAGGTATCATGTCATTCGCTATGGAGCTGCGTATCTCTTATCACTAGGGGATCAGAACTAAATGCACGCTCTTTTCGATATATATCTGATTACCAAGCCTCAAATCACCGTCTCACCGCTTGTTTTTCGGATCGTTCATGCCCGTTACTAAATTCTCACAATCATTATTAAAACGAGACACACTCCTTTTCAGTCTTTATCAGAAACATGCTGCCGCCTGTTTCTGTCATTCTCGCTCTTCTATTCTCATTCGACATCAGTCGGGTGTCTTGCCATGTTCTCTACCCGCGTACGGCCACTTTGGCAAAGCCTGTAGAGGGACGACGATCCTACGTAATCGAAGAGGTTGCCCCCCGCCCTGGGTTTTACGAAAAGTTCAAGCAGCCGACTAAAACTTCAAACAGCGCAGCTAGAGAGCCGCTTGAACTTCTAAAGGAACTTGAAGAAACTGGATGGTCGATAGGCCATGAACGCGGAGTGGACGAGAGGTCAACTATACACGATCCTGCGTTTAAAGATTTGCTAGATAAATTCAAGCTCAAGCAGGAAGGATCCATCAATGTCGAACTTCATCATAACAAGTGGTGGAACCAGAAGGATGAGAAGGGGAATTTTATGTTTAGAGTGCCCGTAAGCAATCAGATGTGTCTGGTTAACAGATTATGGTCATTGACGTTGATGTTTAGCCTACGTATGCACTGTTACGAGTCCGACTCAATTTGAGGGAGTGGACAAAGGAAGAACTAGATGAATTGAGAGCTGGACCAACGAAAGAAGAAAATCCTGTCAAGGAACGTGGCTGGATTGCAATTGATGTCATGGTTAATAGCCGAAGCATGGTTCAGGGCATACACTACGACGGACAGGTATACAAGAGTACGGATACCTGCTCTTTTTTAATTTCGTACTAGCCTACCTTTACTTCGCGATTTATACTGAACAGAGGACAGACAGAATACCAGACAATGAGGGGAAGGACGCTCAGGACAAACCCGTGAAGAAGGAATGGCCGTCGTTCGACAAGCAAAAGACAGCAGAGAAAAGTGACACATCTAATGGCGCCTGGCCCATTCCAGAACATCCAACATCAGACTATTTGCGCGTGATTATGGCATACGTTGAGAGTCTTCCCGGTGCCGAGCACAAGGTGTCCCAATTAGGTTATGGGATCAACTGTGATATTCGAGCGTGGTCATCAATCAACCTGATCCGACAGGCGGTGGATGAGGCGTATCCTAACAACAGGCATAATAACGACCTTCCTACCGTCGAAAAGGCGATTTCCATCGAACCGGCTAATGAAAAGGCCTACCAGCTAATGCTTGGAAATGCGAATAACATGGTTTTCTGGTGGCTTGCACTTGACCTCCCGCATTTACATTTGACAACAGGACCGATCTGGGTTTCTGGTGAAAACAAGGACTTGGGGATAGGTTTCACGAACCCGGAGAAGAAGTGGGACTTTGGCCCAGGTGGGGAGGGGGCACCGGGACTTAACACAGTGTTGCGACTTGTCCAGGACGGCGGTGTTAGTCGTCCCGAGTGAAGCACCGAGTTGGCATTTTTAGATACGGTTTCGCATTGCACAGCCCAGCTACAAGATCGAGAGAGGCAGGATCAACCTATATGTGTGGTTATAACGGCCATTGAAGGAAATGAAGCCGTGGCTCGTGCCGGTGAGAAGTCAGCTGCCAGTTTATGCCCAGCTGGCGGCGGTATGTCGGAGCCCTTTCAGTATCGATGGGTGAACCAGACCACCGAAGTTCCTTTAGTTAGATCAGTTCAATTCAAGTTACCCAAATTATATACCGCTTACCAACTCTGTGGTTGATGTGATCCAATGGGTCTAATATCTAGATCGATAAGGTCAAGTCACGCTTTGTTGCCAGACCTGGTTCGTTGCACAGCAGGCAAGCCTACGAGAAACACGCTACTACAGCCAGAAAATGTGTAACGATCCATGGGATATGTCTGAACAAGACCCACCTGATACCGAACCGCAACACCCAGCGATTGCCCCCTGACCCGGCCTCCGACTGAGACCGGTTGTTGCCCATATCGAACTGTCCTCCCACACGGCCTTAGGGTTAGGGTTAGGGTTAGGGTTAGGGTTAGGGTTAGGGTTAGGGTTAGGGTTAGGGTTAGGGTTAGGGTTAG
>JAOYMO020444503.1:0-19206 GCA_025802455.2 Iodosphaeria phyllophila | reverse complement strand
CACCGGAGCTACAGGATCGGTTGGACCGAGTGGCGCGGCGGGTGCAACAGGTCCGAAGGGAGACACAGGAGCTACGGGAGCGGCTGGTCCCAAGGGAGACACCGGAGCTGTAGGTCCGGCAGGTCCCACGGGCGCGACAGGCACTACGGGCGCAACAGGCGCTCAGGGTCCGCAGGGCATCCAGGGACCGAAGGGTGACACCGGAGACGTGGGTCCAGCCGGTCCCACGGGCGCTACCGGCTCGACTGGTTCGACCGGCGCAACAGGCGTACGGGGATCGACCTGGACGACGGGGGCGGGCTCACTGCCCTCTACCGCCTCGTTCCGCAGCGGAGACATGTTCTACCGGACCGACACCTACGACCTGTACTCAGATGTCAGCGGCTCATGGGTGCTCCAGAACAACCTTCGAGGCTTGACCGGCGCAACTGGTCCGACTGGACCGACTGGACTGACGGGTGCCACGGGCGCTACCGGTCCCACTGGAGCCACTGGACCGACGGGCGCTACTGGAGCGGCGGGTACGAACGGCAGTAACGGAGTCCGGGGCTCTACCTGGTCCAGCGGTACTGCCGTGCCCACGGCTTCAGGCAACGCCGGAGATATGTACCTGCGGACCACGAACGGCGATGTCTACCAGAACGCGGGCGGCACTTCGTGGAGCGTGATCGGCAACATCACCGGTCCGCAGGGTCCGACCGGAGCCACCGGGGCGGCTGGAGCCACAGGCGCTACCGGTCCGACCGGCGCAGCGGGCGCTACTGGTCCCACGGGCGCTACCGGTGCAACGGGTCCGGCGGGCTCTTTCGTACCAACCACCAAGACTGCCCCGTACACCGCCGTGAAGAACGACTTCGTGCTTGCCGACGCATCCAGCGCTGCCTTCACGGTGACGCTGCCTGCCTCGCCAACAGCCGGAGACGCAATTGCGGTCAAGAAGACGGACGCCAGCGCCAACATCGTGACGGTGGTCGCCACGTCCAAGACGATCGACGGTGACGCCAACGCCACGCTCATTTCCAAGGACACGGCGGGAACGTTCGTCTACGACGGGTCGAATTGGCAGCTTGAGGCTTCGTTCGTCGACAGCTCAGGCGTGCAGGCATCCACGCCGTTCTTCTACTACTACGCGGGCACGGACAACCTTTTCGCGGTGAGCGGCGCAAGCACGACGACGTTCAGCACCACGCCCGTGGGTCGCCTGCATCTGATGCCCGTCACGATTTACAGCACGGTGACAATCAACGCTCTACGCGTGAACGTCACTACTGCTGGCACTACCGGCGCGGTCGCTCGAATCGGCATCTGGAACGTGGACAGCAGCGGCTTGCCGTCAAGCCTTGTCTACGGGTCGGCATCGTTCGCCACCACCAGTACGGGAATGCAGGGCGTGTCCAGCATCAGCGTGACGCTCCAGCCGGGCAATTACTTCTTCGGCTTCGTCTCTCAGACGGCGGGCTGCACGATTACCGCCGTTGCCGCCACTGGTGCCCGTCCAACGTTCCGGCGTGCCAGCACAACAGCGGCAAGCACGATTCCGCTCTACGAGTACCAGGACAGCATCACCGGGGCTCTGGCATCGACTCCAGGCGTAGCCGCCAACAGCCCATCCGCAGGCGGGTCGGCTGCTCCTGCCATCTACTACCGCACGTAAGGGGGCAGCTATGCCTGTTCTTGGGGGAGCGTCGCCCGCTCCGCGCTCATTCATGCCCGTCACCAGCCCGCCCGTTTCAGCAGCGGTTTACACCAACTCACTCGGCGTGAACCTGTTCTGCTATCTGACGGTCACACTCAACGCCACGCTGCTGGTGTCTTCCAACGTCAAGGTGGAAGTCAGCCCGGACGGGGCGACCTGGACTCAGATCGGGTCGGCGAGCATTCCGGGAGGCATCAGCCTTTCCGGAGTGGGGCAGCAGATCGTGTTCCAGGCACCCGCTGGCTGGTACTACCGGGTGACCTCACAAAATGCGGTGATCGGAACGCTGGTCGCCATCGGGTAGGAGCGTGTACGGGCAGGGCTGCTACGCTCGGATCTCGCAAGCGAGAATCAAGCAACTGGTAGTGCGTTTGTGCAGGTCAGAGCCCAGCCGGAGAACTCCGCCTGGATGGCGAGCTGCGCCGCCGCGGTCAACCTGTCGACATTTGAGGGCAACCGCAGCGGCGCGTATTCGTAGTCCATGCGATCTAATATGCGCCGGGCACGGGGTCTGAGACAAGGCTGCGACCTGCACTAACGCACTTCTGGGACCACCAGAGGAGCGAGCGTTGAAGCGTGTAGTGCAGGACTTGTCCTGGTCAAGCTACGTCCGGACCTTGAAGCTCAAGCAGCGGTCCGAGACCACCATCCGTGACTATGGTTACAGCTACCGGACCTTCTCCACCTGGTTGGGCAAGCCCGCCGTGGAGGCTACCCGGCTAGACGTGGAGGGCTGGTTGGAGGCTCGCCTTGAGCGGGTCAGCCCGACCAGGGTTGCTCAGGACCAGCTCAACATGAAGATCTTCTACAACTGGGCGGTAGCGGAAGAGATCATCACCCGCCACCCGATGAACCGGATTCCTCGCATCGTGGTCAAGCCCAAGCCTCCGCGTGTGATCGACCCTGCCGACATGAAGGCGCTGCGGGAATCGTGCAAGGGCAAGAAGTTCATGGATGTCCGAGACGCAGCCATCCTTGGAGTGCTAACGCTGGTAGGCACTCCCCGAATGGGTGAGTTGATCTCCATGCGCCTTGATGGGGTTGATCTGCGCAACGACCTGTTGACCGTGCCTGCGGGCAAGACTGTTGGCAGGGTGCTCCCGCTCAGTACGTCCGCAGCGCTTCTGATGGAGCGCTACCTACGTGCCCGTGCCAAGCATCATGCGGCAGCCTCAGAATGGCTGTGGGTGGGCAAGAAGGGGCGTCTCACCCGGACGGGTGTGCAGATGATCCTGGAGCGGCGGGCGAAGCAGGCGGGCGTCACGGAACGTATTCACGCCCATCTTTTCCGCCACGACTCTGCGACCAGGGCGGCTGATGCCGGATTGGGTGACAGCGACCTTGAGTACTGCTACGGCTGGCAGCCGGGCAGCCCGATGAAGAACTACTACACCAGGGCGACCAGGGCTAGCCGTGCGCAGGCGGCAGCGCGCACCATCGGGGACCGTTTGTAGTTGGTTCTCAAAGGGGGGTGGATGGGTCAGCACCCATCCACCCCCCTTTCTGTGTGCGCTCAGGAGAGCGCTGGTACTACGACCGCCAGAAGCACGAGAACGATGACCAGGAGAAGGCGCTCGATAAGCGTCAGCCTGCGCAACCTGTCCTCTATCTTTCGGATGAACTTGGGCTCAGGCAGCACTGGATAGCGCCAATTCCAGAACCCGACCGTTCTCGCGTTCCGTCACTTTCCGTGAGCGAAACAGGTCCACTAGCGGCAGGATGCCCACGAATCCGCCTAGCGTCAGCAGGTACATGATTCCGCGCCCTGCCCGACCCACGTAGAACTGACCCACTCCGAGTCCGCCGAAAAAGAAGGTCAACCAGAAGAACTTGCGCGCTGAGTAAGGCATGAGTGGTGCTCCCCGCTGGTTGTGGTGGCGTTCCTTGCTGAACCAAGCTTGCGGCACGGCAGTGCAGTTCGTCAGTCACTAGTCACTGGGCAGCGCGCACTTCTTTCTAGGACCAACTAACTGTTTCCTGGGACCAACTAGGAATGGAGATAGGACAAGGGCTTGGGAGGCTTTGCGGCGCACTAGCGAATGGTTGCCCCGATAGCCGATACTCAGAAGTAGCTCCATCGGTTGTGGCGACCGAACAAGGGGGCGGCAGGCACCGGGCACGGGTCACTGTCTGTCGTTCCCTTTGGTCCCAACAACGAGAGGGGTGCACCGCCACAACTGAAGAGAGTAGGTCCCGATGTGGACGACAACCATCAAGCAGTAGCGTGGGCACGAGCCAGCTACATCCGCCGATTTCGTGGCGTAGATGTCGGTCACCCAGCAGCCCGACCACGGACAGTGACGAAAGCCTTCGAGTGGCTGACTCCTCAGTACACCGAAGCCCGCTGGCAGGTTCTCAGCCAGATCCCCACAGACCGCTTCGAGGACCCGCACCTGTACGTGCTCGGCTCGATGGCGTGGGCGATGACGTGCCAGTACCCGCTATCCAGCTTCGACGACATCGAGTGGAACTACTCCCGAACCCAGCTACTTAGTCGCATCCACGATGGATCAGTGCTGGTCGATGGCGAGGCATGCACATGGAGTCCGTACCGGTGGAGATCTTCGCGTGTCATCTCCGAAGTCCAAGATTCCATCGACAAGGTTGCATGGATGACTCGTAAGCCCGGTCACTCCGGCACCAACACGAGGATGATCCCCGGCGACCCATCCGCACTCTTCCTCCTGCCCCCCATCCGCTCCACATCCCCCTCACTCTCCTACCCCAAATTCGGTCCGCCGGAGTCTTCCCTTACAAGGGCAAGTGCTAGTGGTCTGCAAGCCTGGATCGATGTCCGGGAAGCAGTCTTGGAGATGGGTACCGGCTACCTCCAAGCAGCGTGGTACGACCGGCAGGGTGGCAAGCGCAGGGTCAGATCAGCACTGGAGAAGGCAGGCATCCAGTGGCGAGATCAGCTCACTGACGACTTCTACACGCAGCAGTGGGAAGACCCCAAGACCGGCAGCGAGGTCCACATCAAGCGCTACTACACATCGAGGCAGGCGCTCGCGACACCTGAGCAGTTGGCAGCAGCACTGAGAGACGCCCAAGCATGAAGGGCTAACCGATTTACAAGGTGGAAGTTCGCCATCTTCCTCCTGTTACAGAAGAACCCCCTCTGCTCTCAGCCTCAGAGGGGGTTCTTCGCGCGTCCGACCGATGTAAAGGATATGAGCAGCAGACAGAAGATCGACCCCCAAGAAGGCGTGCGACGCCTACGGCTGCTCTACGCCGCCGGAAAGCGAGCAGAGGACATCGCCTCCGAATACGGGATCACCGCTCAGTACGTCCGCGAGATCGCACGTGGAGCCCGCTACCCCAACTCACCCGGACCCATCGTCCGCAAACGCGACCCCGTCTTCCTTCCATCCAGTGAAGACAAGGAAGCAGCAGAGATCCGCTACCGGTACGCCAACAGCGAGTCAGAGGTAGATCTCGCTGCCGCCTACGGCTACCAGCAATCCACCATCTCCGACATCGTGCGGCACCGCTCACGCTGCCCACACGCACCCAAGAAGGAGCGCCACCATGACTGAGAAGCAGACCCCCAAGAAGGCGGCTGAGAAGCCCGCTGAGCCCCTGGAGAACCCACTGTGCCCTGTGTGCGGGGGATTCCTGGACGAGGCGCACAAGCACTCTCAGCCTGCGGACAAGGACGACAAGTGAAGAAGTACATGGACGGCACGAAGCCGTTCCCGCGAGACCACACCAAGGCGCTACAGGCGCTCATCGACGCAGCCACAGAATTGGGCGGCGTAACCATCACCTTCCCTGCACGTACCTACTACACCTCTGAGTCGCTGACCATCCCAAACTCGCAGGGACTCATCACCATCAAGGGCTTGCATGTAGAGCTGAGTAGCCATGGCTGACGACGTGGGCAAGACGTGCACTGAACTGCACCCAACCAAGACCATCAGCGTGCAACACGTCCACGTCTACCGAATCGATGGCAGCTTCTCACACAGCATCAACAGCAAAGGTGACCGGCTGTGATCACGGTGAGCTGGTGGCAGTTGGCGCTGTGGGCGCTGTTGGTCAGCCTTGCCACGCTGGTAATTCACGGGATCTGGTTCGCATGAGCAACGGCTGGGTGGGTGGCTCAACGAGCAGGTGGCGCAAGCTGCGCGCCTACATCCTGCGTGACAACCCACCGTGCTGGCTGTGCGGTCTACCTGGTGCTGACTCGGTGGACCACGTGATCAGCCTCGCTAACGGTGGTGCCAAGTACGACATAGCCAACTGCAAGCCAGCCCACCTCAACTGCAACATCAAGAGAGGCGAAGGTAAAGGGGAACTGCCACACAAAAGCGTCACGGAATGGTGAGGCTAAGACGCTCATGAATGGTTGCACTAGCCGACCCGCACCATTGGGTACGCCAAGCCAGCAGTCGGGCAACGCATTCACCAGTAGCAATGCGTACGAACTACAGCGGTGAAACTACAAGGATAACGGACAGCGAGGACGAACCGGCGTTTTTCTCCGTCCGATGCACGTCTTACACCCCCCGTTCCTGTCCACTCTCTCTCTAAGCGCCAACTAAGCCGAATTGCGGCTAACAATTACAAATCGAAGGCGGTGATTACCGAATGGCGGAAAGTCTCTCGGAATTGCTCGCCGGTCTTCAGGGGATGACGACTCCAAGGCTGTTCACACCGCCCCTTCGGGAGCTGACTCCGGAAACGAGTCTCGGATTCGAGGTCCTGGAATTCGCTAAGACGAACTTCGATTGGAATCCGCATCCTTGGCAAGCCTGGTGGCTGACGCACGCCCTGGAGCTGCTACCGAACGGGAAGCTGCGCTTCAGCTCCGCCCTGCTCCTGATTTCCAGACAGAACGGCAAGAGCGAACTGGTGTCGATCCTCGCCTTGTGGCAGGCATCCAGACGCCGCTCAGTGCTCTACAGCAGCGCCAGCCTGGACACAGCCTTCGAGCAGTTCGAGATGACGTTGGACAAGGCTGAGGAGGCTCCTGGAACCACCTACGGGGATATCAAGAGCACCAAGGCTGCCGGGCGGTACGCCATCCTCTTCAACGACCTGGGCGTCAAGTACAAGGTGGTCGCAGCCAACGGTCGGGGCGGGCGCGGACTCACGAAGATCGGACTGATCCTGGTCGATGAGCTGCGCGAGCACACCGACTTCCGCAGCCTCGCATCTATCACCCGGACCATGCTCACCGTGCCGGACGCCTTCATGGTGATGCTGAGCAACGCCAAGGACCACACGGCGGTCCCGCTGCACTTCTGGCGCAACAAGGCGCAGTCCGGTGAGGACCCCACGCTTTTCTACGCCGAGTGGTCAGCCCCGGACGGCTGCGAGATCGACGACATCGATGCGATCCGCCAAGCCAACCCTTCTCTGGGGCACCCGCACGGCGTTCTGCCGGAGCGGCTGGAGTCCGACATCAAGGGACCGGTCAATGACTGGCGGGTGGAGAACCTGTGCCAGTTCGTGGAGTCGATGACCAACGCCATCGATCCGGCTGCTTGGGAGTTGTGCCGAGACGATCAGCCCATCCGCGACAAGGAACAGGTAGCACTGGGCTTTGACATCAAGCCCGATCTGACTCACGCCACGTGCATAGCGGCAGTGCCCCTCTCAGACGGTCGTGTGCGTGTCGAGGTGGTGGCGGTCTACGAGAGCCCGGAGGAAGCCCGCCAAGGACTCCCAGAGCTGCTGGAGCGAATCAAGCCCACCGCCTTCGGATGGTTCCCCTCCGGACCGGCGTCAGGACTGGCTGCGGACCTCTCCGCGCTGCGCCGTAGCAAGGAGCTGAAGAACGTCAGCGAGGTGTGCATGTCCTTCGCTGAACAGGTGGCTAGCTCTCGGATCGCTCACAACGGCGACGAAATGCTAACCCGGCAAACGCTTAGCGCATCCAAGCTCCGAGAAGGAGACCGATTCCGCTTCGGTCGGACCAGTGAGATCGGTGTGGACTCTTTGTACGCCGCCGCCGCTGCTGTCGCTATCGCCCGGTCTCTGCCTGCTCCTGCTCGATTGAGGTTCGTCGCCGGACGATAGCTGCCTCTGCCGATACCTAGGGAGAAGAGAGATCTCCCGAGGAGCTGCGGCATGGGGTTCAAAGAGTGGTGGAACGGCTCAGCGCCGTCCATTCCCGCGCAGCCTGAGCAGAAACTCACCCGCTTCTCTGCGGTCGGTTCCGACTTCGAGACGTACAACACTTTCCAGGCATGGGAAGCGGCAGTAAACGGCTGGGCGGCGCTGCGGGTAAGCCGCGCGGAAGCCCTTTCCGTTCCCGCCATCGCTCGGGCGCGCAACGTGTTCTGCCGGGTGGGCTCACTTCCGCTACACGTAGTGAACAAGGACGGCGACAAAATCGACCGTCCACTACTCCAGGTACCGGAACGCTACAAGGGATTCACCCGCAGCTACACGATGACACAGACAGTAGACGACCTGTTCTTCTACGGACTGTGCCTGTGGAAGGTGGTCGATCGGGAATGGGCGGCTGCTGACCGGATCGGATTCCCCATCGCCGTTGAGCGCATTCCGTACGGTCGGTACGAAATCGATCCGGAATCTCAGCAGGTTCGCGTAGACGGCAAGCTGGTCAACCCCATCGATGTCATTCTGTTCCACAGCAACAACCCTGGTCTGCTGACCACTGGAGCGGGCGCTATCCGCGCTCTCATCGCTCTGGAAGCGACAGCCGCACAGCGGATTTCACAGCCTCAAGCGCGTGAGTACTTCCGCAGCACCAGCGGGCAGAACCCTTCGGACGAAGAAGTACGCGACTTCCTGTCTGACATCAACGCAGCCCGCCGCAACAACGTCTCTGGCTGGCTGCCCGATGGGATCGAGCGGATCGCTACGGAGCAACCCACCCCGGATGAACTCCAGCTCATCGAAGCTCGCCACTTTTCGATCCAAGAGGTGTCGAGGCTGACGGGACTCTCTCCACGGTGGCTCGCCGTGCCGCTGAACGGATCGAGCACCACCTATCAGAACAGCCTGGACGAACGGCAAGAGCTGATCGATTTCCAGGCTGCGCCGTACCTAATTGCAATCGAAGAGCGTCTATCTCTGAATGATTGTTGCCCTAACGGGCAGCGGGTGCTCTATAACGCCGACGCCTTCCTTCGAGGAAACACCTCCCAGCGCTACGACGTGCACTCCAAGGCTCTGGCTGGCGCTGCCTTCCTGACTGTCAACGAGGTCCGTGCACTGGAGAACAAAGCGCCACTTCCCGGTGGCGATGAGCTGCCGCAGAAAGCCGCACCTGCATCCACATCCACACCTCTCGAAGGTGGTCAATAGTCATGACCGAGCACTTCAGCGCGAACGTGGAAATCACTCTGGCGGACAAGGAAACGCGCACCATCAAGGGGCGGCTCATCGACGCTAACAGCGTCGCTGACCGGGGCAGTACACAGCTCAAGATTGCCCCGCAGGGCATCACTTACGGTGACCGTACTCCGGTCCTTTTGGCGCACGACCAGGCGCGCCCCGTGGGCATGATGACCGCCCACGAGTGGACTCCTGACGGTCACCTGGACGTGGTGCTGTCCATCGCTCCCACCGTCGCGGGTGACGAGACCCTGGCGCTGGCGCACATGGGCGCGCTCGCCCTGAGTGCGGGCTTCAACCCCATCAAGACGCAGACCTCACGCGATGGCAAGACCGTCACTGTCCTTTCTGGGCAGGGCGTAGAGGCATCCCTGGTGAGCGTGCCTGCCCTCAGCGGCAGCCTCATTTCTTCGGTCGCGTTCGCGGCTGACGCAACAAACACAAGTGAAGAGGAAGGGGCAGCCATGCCCGAGGACACTCAAGCAGCTCTGGCTGCTTCCCTGGAGCGGATCAACGCCAAGCTGGAAGCTCTCTCCGCTCCGCAGCCCACTGTCGTGCCGGTAGCGGTCACTGAGGTCAAGGAGCAGCCCCTCTACAAGCTGGACGGTCCTGGCGGTCAGCACAACTTCACGGCGGACTTCATCGCCGCTGTGGACGGGAGCCCCAGCGCCAAGGAGCGGATGGACTCCTACGTCGCAGAGCGCTTCGCAGTCACCAGCTCGGATGTCGGTCCGGGGCAGGCTCCGAAGTTCGACCCGAGCCTTGGCTACGGCGTCGACCGCCCGTATTACAACGACCTGCTGTCCATCGCCACCGTGCACAGCCTGAGCGACAACGCATCCTTCAGCTACCCGATCCGCAACGCGGTCACCGGCAGCCTCGTGAACGTCCACACTGAAGGGGTCGAGCCCGCGCTCAATGGTGGAGCGACCTGGTCCACGCAGAACGTGACCGTCGGAGCCTTGGACGGGAAGGTCGCCTTCACCCGCGAGACCCTGGACCGCCTGGGTGCCATGCCTCAGGACTTTGTATGGAACGAGATGGTCAAGGCGAGCGAGCGGCAAGCGTCCGCTCGGCTGATCGCCATGCTCGATGGACTGACGCTCCCGGCTGGACAGATCAAGCCAGTGACCGGCACCGACGCCACTCTGCTGAAGAACATGGACACCGTCCGGCTCGGTCTGCTGGAGCCGCAGCGCTTCGGCGGGGCGGTCCTGACCCCCGCCCACTTCGCTGCTGTCTTCCTCGCGCAGGACACCACGGGTCGCCGTCTCGCGTCTGCCATCAACCCGAGCAACGCCACGGCTAACGCCAGCCTCACTCAGGTGACCGCAGGTGGAATCACCTACATCCAGGGTCGCGACTCCGCCGGGCAGGCGATCGGAAACGGCTACCTGCTGGACCAGTCCGCAGTTCACGTGTTCCTCGGGGCACCGCGCCGGTTCAACATCGACATCCAGGTTTCGCTGGTCTACCTCGGCTTTATGCAGTACATCGCGCAGTGCACCACGGATTTGAGCGGTGTAGTTCGCCTGACTTACAGCGCGAGCTAAGGGCGTCAGCCATGACCGTGCAACTTGACCAGGTAGCCGCGTACGTGAACGCGCGGCTATCTCAGCCTGGGCAGACCACGGCGGAGTGGGTGAACAACCGCGAGGTGCTAGAACACCTGCTCATTCCTCAGGCGACGGTGATGGTTGACGAGTACCTGGGAGCGAAGGGTCTGGAACGGATTCCGGACGAGATTTACGACGCGGCAGTCATTCAACTGATTTCCGAGCTGTGGACTCGCCGGAATTCGCCTGGTGGTGTCACGCAGTGGGGAACGGAAGGCACTCCGACTTATCTCCGTAAAGACGCCATGGTGAGCGTCAAGCCCATCTTGGACCGGTACCGGGGCATCGGGGCGGTGGGCTAGTGATCACCGAACTACGCACCACACTCGTGGCGGACTTGGGCGCTGCGGGACTGGATGTCTACAACGTCTTCCCGCAGCGATTCAATCCGCCCGGCGCGCTGGTGCAGCCGCCGGAAACGACCTACCTCACCACGGGGCAGCCTCCTATTCCGGGCTGCTTCGAGGTGGCGTTGGACGTGCTCATCATCGTCCGCAAGGGCGACCCGAGTGAGTCCGTGGCACAGATCGAAGAAATGGCGGAAACGGTTCTCACCAACTCCGCTGACTGGGCGTTCCGGGGCATGGACACCGGGATGTACCTCATCAACGGCGAACCCTTTCCGGGTGCGCTCATCCACCTCGCCAAGCAAGACAAACTCTTTTAGGAGATAGCCATGGCAGCACTCGGCACCAACAAGCTGACCTTGAGCATCGATGGCACCGAAGTAGCGCCAGCGGTCAGCAAGGCAGTCGTGTCCACCAAGGAGAGCGACGCTGACTTCGTCTCCTTCGCGCAGGCGGCGAGCGGCGGCGCTCGTGACTACACGCTGGCACTCACCTTCGTCCAGGACATGGCGGTGGATTCGCTGTGGGACCAGGTGTGGAGCCACGCAGGCGAGACCGTGGACGTGATCGTTCGCCCCTACGGCAACGCGGTCGCAACCGCCAGCCAGCCCCACTTCCTCGGGACCGTGACCATCACCGAGCCGGACGGCGACCTGATCGGCGGCGAGGCTGACGCTTCGTCCACTGCTCGCTTCCTGGTCGAAGTGGAGTGGGTCTTCACGGCGAAGCCCACCAAGAAGACGACCGCCTAATGAGCGGAGGAAGCCTGAGGGTCACGGGCATCCGTGAGCTGGTGCGAGATCTGCAAGCCCTGGGCGTCAGCGTTGACGACCTCAAGGACGCATTCGCCTCCATCGCTCGCCAGGGTGCGCGCCTTGCCGCTTCCTTCGCTCCTAAGCGGACGGGTGCGCTCGCTGCGTCCGTTCGTGGCAATCGCGCCAAGTCGAAAGCCGTCATCACGGCTGGACGTGGCAAGACCTCGCTCTACGCCGGACCCATCAACTACGGCTGGTCCCGGCACCACATCGATCCCGCTCATTTCCTTGAGCGAGCGGATCACGTCATCGCACCGCGTGCGGTCGATGAACTGGAAAAGGCAGTGCAGAGAGCAATCGCCCAGAAAGGGCTGAACTGATGAGCAGCACAGAGATGACCGCCGAAGAGGCGGCAGGAAGCCTCAACTACTTCGAGCAGCAGACCATGAAGCAGAAGTGGGGCGTGGAGCTGAAGGACGCTGAGGAGCGGTCACTGGAAGTCCTGTACGCGCTGATCGCCGTCACAGAAGCCCGAAAGCCAAAGGGTGAGGGGCTGGACATGAACGGCGTCAAGAGCCTGTCCATCAAGGATGTCCGGAGTTGGTTCGCGGAAAATGACCACGACCCGGACAGTGATCAGGGAAAAGGCTCTACCTCGCCCGAGTAGACCGCCAGCGGATGGCGATTTGGTGCGCGGTGACAGGTTTCCCACCTGACGTTTACAAGCAACTGTCCCTGGTCGAACTACAAGCCTTCTTCGACGAGAGCAAGAAGGTCAAGGGACTCAAATAACTTCACAGTGACGGCGGTGCGAAATGGCTGGTCCGATCAAGATCGCGATTCTGGCTGATGCCTCGCGCGCCGTTTCTGGCTTGAAGCAGACGGAGAAGGCTGCCGAAGGTCTGGGCTCCAAGCTCGCCAAGTTCGGCGGCATCGCCAAGACCGCCCTAGCAGGTGGTGCCATCGGTGGAGCACTCCTTCTCGGCAAGGGCATCAAGGACGCGGTTCAGGGTTCCATCGACGGAGCCAGGGCACTGCGAATCCTCAACAGCCAGATCAAGAACCTTGGCACTGCGGGCAAGTCAGCTTTCGCTGACGCGGACTCCTTTGCCGACAGTCTTGGTCGGTCCCTTGGCGTGGATGACGACAAGGTGCGCTCGGTAGAGACCAAGCTCGCCTCATTCCCGGACGCCTTCAAGAAGGGCTCCGACGGTGCGGACGCCATGCACCGCGCGGTGAAGGCTGCGTTCGATTTGCAGGCGATCGGCATCGGTGACGCTGAGTCCAACATCGTCGGCATCGGAAAGGCTCTGAACGACCCGATCAAGGGCATGAACGCCCTGGCGAAGTCCGGTGTGTCCTTCTCCAAGGTGCAGCAGGACCAGATCAAGAACGCCATCAAGAATCACGACTTGGCTAAGGCTCAGCAGATCCTTCTGGCGGGCATCGAGTCCAACGCCAAGGGCGCTGCGTCAGCGGCAGCTAACCCGTTCGACAAAATCAAGGTGGCGGTAGGTCAAATCGTCGGTTCCATGTCGGACCGGCTGCTGCCCACGATCCAGAAGATTGGCGACTTCGCCGTCAACAAGCTGGTTCCCGGATTCGAGTCCTTTGCCAACAAGGCGGGACCGATCCTGTCCAACGTCTTCTCCAAGCTGGGCACCGCCTTCCAGACTGTCCTACCCGTTCTGAAGAACGCCTTCACGCAGATCCAGGCTGTCATTCCCTCAGTGGTGGCTGCCTTCCAGCAGTTCGTCGCGATCCTCCAGAACCCCATCTTCCAGAGTGTGGCTGCGGGCATCCTCGCTGCCGTAGCCGCTTACAAGGTCTACCAGGCGTACCTGTTCGTCGTAGCCGCTGCTACCAAGGCGTACGCGGCTATCCAGCTCGCACTGAACGTCATCATGGACGCCAACCCCATCGGGCTGGTCGTGCTGGCGATTACCGCTCTGGTCGCTGCCCTGGTCGTGGCGTACCAGCGCTCCGAGACCTTCCGCAACATCGTGAACGCTACCTGGGGCGCGATCAAGACGGCTGCGGTAGCTGTCTTCAATTTCCTGAAGACGTTCCTGGTGGCAACATTCAACTTCTTCCGCAACGCGTTCTCGACGACCTGGAACGCCATTCGGGCAGTCACGTCCGCTGTGTTCAACGCGGTCAGGTCGGTAATCAGCAGCAACATCAACGCGGCAAAGGCGGTCATCTCCGCTGCGGTCAACGCCATCAAGGCTGTGTGGAACGGACTCCAGGAGCTTGTCTCCAAGGCGAAGTCCATCGTCTCCGGCGTCATCTCCGCTTTCCGTGGAGCCATCTCCGGAATGGAATCGATCGGGCGCAACATCGTCCAGGGCGTCATCAACGGCGTGTCCGGCGCGGCGGGTGCTCTGTACGGCAAGCTGAAGGATCTGGCACACGGAGCCCTCTCGGCAGCCAAGAGTGCGCTTGGAATCTCAAGCCCGTCGAAGGAATTCAAGAAGCTCGGTCTCTTCGTCGGTGCTGGTTTCATCGAGGGTCTGACTGCCAGCCAGCCCAAAATCCTGTCCACGGTGAAGAGTCTCGCCAGCCAGGTCATTGCCGCCTTCCCGGACACCACGAAGCTTCTCGGCAAGGGCAAGAACGCCAAGAAGGTCACGGTCAGTAACAAGACTCAGGACCGGCTGCTGAAGCTGATCGACACGGGCAACAAGAAGCTGTCCGCTCTGGCGAAGACCCGGGACGCGGTAGCCAAGAAGCTGGACGCAGCCACCAAGAGCGTGGTGGATCTCCAGAAGGCTCGGGCGGACACCATCGCTTCCGTTGCCGACCAGGTGAAGCAGTCCTTCGCCCTGGTCGCGGACAACCAGTCCATCGGGGGCATCCTCCAGCGCGCACGGGCGGCTGTGAAGCAGGCGCAGGACTTCACCAAGAACATCAAGATCCTGGCTACCCGAGGGCTGTCCACGCCAGCCATCCAGGAGCTTGCCGCTGCTGGACCCCAGGCGGCAGCGTCCACCATCGCCGCTCTGCTCAAGGGCACCCCGGATCAGATCAAGCAGCTCAACGGCGCGTATAGCCAGCTTGCGACAGCGGGGCAGCAGGCGGGCTCGCAGGTCGCTTCCAGCCTGTACGACGCGGGCATCAAGGCGGCACAGGGCTTGGTGGCAGGTCTGGCTAAGCAACAGTCCGCCATCGAGAAGCAGATGCTCGCCATCGCCAAGGGGATGCAGACGGCGATCAAGAAGGCGCTGGGCATCCACTCGCCGTCCACGGTGTTCCGCAAGATCGGTGAACAGACCGGGCAGGGCTTCGTCCAGGGCTTCAACGGCTCCTCGGGCATCACCGTCCCGAGCTACAGCTACTCCGGCAGCGCGGTGCGTGGCGGTGGCGACTTCATTGTCAACTTCAACGGGGTGACCACCGACCCGGTAGGGGCGGCACGTCAGCTCGACAAGATCCATCGCCAGTACCAGGCGGCGACTGGGCGCAAGGTGGGTGGCTGATGGCTTACGACAAGGGGCTTTTCAAGGTCCAGCGCATCACGGGTACGTCCCTGCTGGACGTGGGCATGGTGCTCGATCAAGACCCGCTGGACACGGACCTTGATGAGGCGGACGTGGAAGACGTTCAGGTCTCCACGTTCACCATGACGCAGGGCTACACCGTGGGAGACGCCGGAGAGCAGAGCTTGGACCCGGCGTCCGGCACAGCCACCTTCCACGAAGTGACTGCCACGACCGGCAACGAGTCGCAGCTCATGCGGGGCGACTACATCACCGCCACGTACGGCAACATCGCCATCTCCTCGGTTCAGACCATCTGGGAAGGTCTGGTCCGGCAAGTGGACACGCAAGTGGAGACCAGCTCCTACGCGTCGAAGCGTGGAGAGCCCAACGCCCGGACCATCACGTACCAGCTCTCCAGCATTGAACTGCTCCTGCTCAGCCGGACAGTTCGTTGGGACTATCTACCGCAGGAGAGCGCCTACGACCGGCTGTCACGCTGGGTAACCGTCGACACGTCTACGATGGCGGACTCCCACACGGCGCAGCTATCCGCCCTGGTGGACGGTGACGACTCCATCGGCTCCAAGAGCCTGCTGGAGGTCATCCGGGACTTCAGCGCAGCGACCAAGCTTCCCGTTCGGCTGGCTCCGGAGATCGGTCCCAACACCGTGCAGGTCTTCGATGACAGCATCGCGTGGGACGACCAGCCGCTAGTGCCACAGAACGGCTTCGAGACCGGCGAAGACTGGCTGTCCAGCTTCACCTACACCAACGCCGTGCCCTCCGATCTGGAGGTCATCAAGAACGACGACCGCTTCATGGGCTTCACGCCTCCGCTCGCCATCGCTGCGATGGGCTACGTGCTGCCTGTGCTGAAGCTGACCGAGACGTTCGGCACCGAATACCAGGCTCAGTTGGAGCTGGACGCGGAAGGTGAGGGAGCACCGCCGTTGGCGTCCGGCGAGGTGACCGCCATCGTTGCGCCCGGCAAGGACCCTGTGGTGCCTGTGCCGCAGGACCGGGCACCGCAGTGGGGACTGAACGTCCGCGACTACGGAGCCAAGGGCGACGGCATCACGAACGACACTTTCGCCATTCAGAAGGCGCTGGACGCTGCGGCGAAGGTGGCTGCGCACGTGGACATGCCCGCCGGAACCTACGTGGTCAGCTCCACGCTCAAAGTGTCCGGCACGACGAATGTGTACGGCGAGGGTGTGGGCTCCACCTTCATCCAGCAGACCAACCCGGATGCGGACGGCTTCGTGTTCAGCGCGCACAACGACTTCCCCGTCAACGGCGGGCTGTACTTCATGCGGATCACCGGTCCGGGCTCCGGCACCGGGCGTGGAGCCGTCATCGAAGCCCTGGACGACTTCCAGCCCGCTTACGGCGGCACGATGGATCACGTGTGGGTGGAGAACTTCGGCTCTCACGGCTTCCACCTGGAGGGCGTGTTCATGACGCGCCTGGTGCACCTCAACTCCTGGACCAACGGGGGCAAAGGCTTCTTCCTGGACGGTGGGACGTTCGCCGGAGACAAGAACGGCGGCACGGTGTCCACGGGCACCTTCGAGACCTCCACCGTCATGGAGGCGTGCTATGCCAACGGCAACGTGGACTGGGGCTACGACATCCGCAAGCAGACCTACTGCTCCTACGTGTCGTGCGCTGCTGACTCCAACCGCGCTGGCGGGTACCAGGTGTACGACTGCACCGGGCTGACCTTCGCCTCCTGTGGTGCGGAGAGCACCGAGGACCCTGCCCGTAAGGCGACCGGCGACGCTCAGCCCTACGGCTTCAAGATCGGGGGCTCAGCCGCCCTGGGGACTTCCGGCGTCAGCTTGACCGGCTGCTACGTCTACAACGCCACGAAGATTGCCTACTGGTGGACGGCGGACGTGAGCACCACCCTGGGCACCGGGCGCGCGGACGGCACCATGACCGGCTGTCGTGAGCTGACGGTGGACGCGGTAAACGATGAGTTCCAGTACGGGCTCAAGATGGACGCGGGCACGTACGTGACGCTGATCGGGTGCAACCTTCCCGGAGCGCCAGCGAGCAACAGCGCCAAGGAGATGAGCATCGCCGCTGGTGCCAAGCCGCTGTTCATCACTCCGGCGAACGCAGCAGGCGATGCGGCGGGCATCTTCTTCTCCACGACGGGACCGAACATTTTCCCGTACACCGACGCCATCCAGATCAACGCTCGGGCAGCGTCTCAGGTCCCCCTGGTCGTCACGCAGTACGGGAGCCCGAGCAACGCCGATCTGTTGCGCCTCCAGAAGGGTCCGGGTGCGCACAGCGTCAGCTTCTCCACCTACGACGGTGGTCAGATCAAGTTCGCCCCGGACGAGTCGGTGAAGTTCACCGCCAAGCACCAGACGACCGGGCGCTACTACATGGGCTTCGATCAGCCCGTGTCGTATCCGTCATTCAACAACGTCACTGACCTGGAGAGCGCCTTCCCTGCCGCTTCCTACTACGGGTGCATGGCGCTGGTGAACCAGGGCGCACCGAACTACCGGATGTTGCTCTACAGCTCCAACGGCTCAGCGTGGGCTCCGGCGTACGCGTAAGGCACACACAACTAAAGAGGGCAGGACAGAATGGGCGGCTACAAGCTCTGGGGCTTCAAGGAGAAGACCACAAGCAACGACCTGAACGAATACCTCATGTCGCAGACTGTGCCCCGGTTTTCCTCCACGGGCGAGCGCGCGACTGCAATCACCTCGCCGGAGACCAATCAGCTCTCCTACGTGGATGGCGTGGGGCTGACCCGGTACAACGGCACCGACTGGGTTGTCATGATCGCTGAGACAGCGACATCCACCCTGATGCCGATGACCAACGTCTCCTCCTTCTACTCCACCTGGACCAACTACGGAACGTACGTACCCGCCCGCTACGGCAAAGACTTGTCGGGTGTGGTCCACGTGGAGGGGATGCTGCGGGCTGGTGCATCCTCCAACCTGTCGGAGTACATGCTGGTCCTGCCGACCGGCTACCGTCCGGCGCAGCCACAGATCTTCATCGCTGCCTGCCGCTTCCAGGGCACAGAGGGCTACTGCCGCCTGACGCTCGGACCGGACGGCAAGCTATCGCCTACGACGGCTCGGGGGACCGGCGGCACAGCAGCCTTCACGGCAAGTGCCGACTGGATCAGCATCTCCGGCGTCTCCTTCCGGGCGGCGTAGTCATGGCTCAGGACAGATACGACCTGGAGTTCAACGCTGGAGCCACGTTCCGGCACTCCTTCGTACCCGCACTTCAGGGTCCGGACGGCACCATCGTGGACTACGACCTGACCGGCGCTGTCTTCAAGCTGTACGTGCGCACCGACCGGCGGCTGTCGTTCCTCACGCTGACGCTGCCAGCCGTCCACGATGACGTGCTGGATCAGGATGTGATCCGCCTGGAGCTGACGCCGGAGCAGACAGCCAAGTTCACGCCGCACCGCCGCTTCTACTACGTGCTGGACATGATCTACCCGTCCGGCGACGTGGAACGAATCCTGGACGGAGCGCTGCGCGTACGTCCCTTCGCATCGGGAGGCGACGATGACTGAGCCGCTGACGCGTCGGATCGTGAAGATCTACCCGGAGTTCGGCAAGAGCGTGATCATCCGCTCCGTGTTCATGGGACCGAAGGGCGACCCCGGACCGCAGGGACCGCCCGGCGTAGCCACCAACGTGCCCGTACCCGGACCGCAGGGCATCCAAGGACCGAAGGGTGATCGGGGCGACACGGGCGCGCAGGGTCCGATCGGCTTCACAGGCGCTACCGGTCCGAAGGGAGACAAGGGTGAGCAAGGTGAGCCCGGACCCACCGGAGCCACGGGGGCGGCAGGATCGACTGGAGCAACAGGTGCGGCGGGTGCAAAGGGAGACCAGGGCGATGCTGGACCGGCTGGTGCCCAAGGACCCACCGGAGCTACAGGATCGGTTGGACCGAGTGGCGCGGCGGGTGCAACAGGTCCGAAGGGAGACACAGGAGCTACGG
>JAOYMO020444418.1:0-19237 GCA_025802455.2 Iodosphaeria phyllophila | reverse complement strand
GACAGTCACAGCGAGTGTCACAGGTTGGAATCAGAGGTAGGTCAGGAATTCTGTGATATTACATAGTGCCTGCAGCACGGCTATGTGGATTATACACCTTCTCCTGGTATCCTCTGGAGCTAAATTTGATGCCCTCCCGGTATGCATCCATAGTCCTCAAAGTCCTCTGGTAGAATTTCCAGATAGTTGAAGTCAGTACCGATTGTAAGGCCAGAGGAATAGTGAATCGCAGGCCTTCAGGTGTGTACTGTGTAGTCACAATTTTCCCTAGTAACAGTAATTGAAGTCGTGTTTCTATTTTTTGTTTCTGCACTGCACCCAGACACGTCCAGTGGCATGGATATACCGGTTTCTGATTGGCCAAATCATATCCGACCGTAGCTTAGTCATCACCAGATCGAATGCAACAATGGGCTGGTTTTAGCATGACCGCACCATACCGGGCCAGGCCGGGGTTAAATGGGATTAAGTCGAAGATTACCCAGGCTGCCAGGTAAATTACCTATGGTCGGTGGCCTGGTAGGTGGGCCTTTACGCGACCGTGTCCTTCCGAAAAATAGTGGACCGGCAAAACCGCACAGAAGCCTTGTGCCTTTTTGATAGCGATAAGAGGCACTCTCCGGCATGGTTACTCCGCACAAAAGCCCCGGTAGTTTAGGGCACACTAATGCGAATGATCGGTAGCCAGAAAGTGTGCTAATTGATAGAAGCAGACGAAGGCCAATTCGGCCGAATCTGCAATAAAAAGGCTTCGCTCGCATCCTTGCGAGCGTGTGGCGCATGTGCCTGCCGGAGGCCTATATATAGGGGCAAAGCCACCAGAGCCACAGACTGCACCAAAAAAAAAAAGTTCGCAGACTCGCTTGCTGGGGTTGATTGCCGATTACCACTGCAGCTCCATTCCAGAGTTCTTAATTCAAAACGTGTGATAACGATAGAATTCAAACTATATCACCGTAATCTCTAGTCAATTATCTATTGATTAAACCAGGTTTCAATAGATTCTGTTACACAATCAAGTGGTCGTGTAGGTTTGAAATATCTGCATCCTGGGACCAAACCTCCGGGCTTCTGAACGGAGGCACCACTAATGTCGGGCCAGCGGGCGTACTGTAGGGCACTACCGAGTGTGCTTACATGTGCCACCAAGTGAGTGGACGAAAGTTCCGAGCAAAGTAGTTTTTCGCATCAAAATGCCCGGTTTCAACGCTGAAATCTTGCTAGACAACCACAACCATCGTAACAATCTATGGACACGATGTTATTCCAAATTGACCAACTTTAAACACACTTGGGTTTTGTCTAGCAAAATTTCAACGTCATGAGATGTCTAAATGCTCAGTTCTCTGAAACTACTTTATGGGAAGTACAGCATTTATTGCAAAGTGTTCATATCCAACCCGAATTTATGTAAGCCCGTGTGGGTCTTGGGACGTTGGTTAATCTGGATCGCCCACTCGGGACTCCGGTCACGATTATCAGAGTCTTTAAAGGCAGAAGAATGCGACATTGATCAATTCTATCAAACTGGTTCCGACAACTCCAACTTACACAACATTCCGAATAGTACGGACGTCCGACAAAGCAAATGATCACAACGTTTGTAGCATGCAAAACCAACCCACCAACGCCCCAGGCGTCGGTAATCCTTCTTTGGATTGAAAAGGCTTGATCCTGCCCATTGTGGGATGGCCTGTAGGATGCACACCCGATCCGTCTGACTCCACGGACGTCAGCCTTGTCACATAGCCAGCTCCATCCATGAGGCCTTGATCCCCACCCCTCCCTTCCGTTTACGATTACATTCATAAGTCACTCTTGCAGTTGCTCGGAATGCACATGCCAGTGCACTCCGAGACTTTCTTGACCATGCCACAGTCTATAGAGGGGAGGAAGACATGAGTTAGCGGAAGCAAACGAAGCGCTACTTGGAGAATTGATGACCGAGAAAGGGAATAAATGGGAGAGGTAGAGGATAATCGACAAGGAGAAAAGATCAGCCAAACATACTCGGTGCAACAGCGCCTCTGCTACGGGCCCAGGAGGTGAGTTGAGCGCCCTTTGAGCACCATTTCCCTTGCCCCCAGCAGAAGACATCGGAATTGCAGTTGAGAACCGCTGTATCGATAGTGGGGCAGTCTTCATTGCGAGCTTGTAGGATTGAATTTTGACCCCAGGGATGTACGATGGAGGCGCTGACGGTCGTGGCGATCATGAGAACTGCTACCGTGTTGAACTGCATCTCGACTGAGTTGAGATTAAAGATATAGGATACGGTCGAGCTGTCGAGAGTCGTGTCGGGGGTATGCTGAAACAACACGCTGGCAAACCGCAAGATAGATTTAGATAGAGATCGTACTGTTGTTGGAACTGTGTTTTTGATGAATAACACGGTGAACGATTTGAATGAGAGACTGTATGATTGACTTAATGGGCGTCTTATTGAGCGTCTTTTCGAGTGATTAGGCGAGTGGAATGCGGACAAATTCAAACCAAAATGAGCCAGACGAAGGGACCTTTTAATAATCCAAGACACTTGCGATATATATTGTCTATCCCTGGGTATCCCCACAGAGCTGTGACGACTCGGGAGGGAAGACATCCCATATCCGATCTAGCCGCCCGCCCCTTCGTCACCATCATAGCCCGGCTCACCTTCTAGAATGGTCAGGGGAGTGAAACCAATCACCGGATCCGGTCGTTGAAGAAGACCTGGACAGCAGGCAACTGTCCTTTTTGGAGGTATGATAGCAGGCTGAAGAAGGCATCATGCAGGTGGAGACGGAGGTGAGGAGGGCAATTAGAAAAACGCCCACAATTACTGTAGGTATCGGCCTTAGCCAGCACCTTGGGAAGGTACAGTAGGTATCGTTTTCTCCACGTTGTCAGGTCTAGTCGATCTCAATATTGATGAGGCATTGTTTCGGCATCGCAGAATCCTCTCAAGCTCTAGACAACCCCTTGTCCGCCAGATAGAGAGGCGACCACGGCGGTGAGGTTGGTAGCCGCATCAAGGTCGATCCCACGGTGGCCTTGGGCAGGGTTCAACAATCCGTGGAATAAACGGGCCAGGGCGATGTTTCACTTCGGTTCTCGTGGGTATCTATCAATAGCCGGCGGTCCTAGTGCTGCCTTTTTCGGTTGCCTCTCAACCAAATCAGTCCCACCGATCATTGAAACCGTCGATGTGGCCTTCAGGTGTTCAGGTGTAACACAGACAAGCAGGTACTGTACCATGCCAGATCCTGCAGTACTGTGTACAGTACTAGGAATACGGTTCGGCCACCAAATGCGCCTTGTTTTAGTTTCTATTTCAGAAACACTTCTAGATAATTCCAAACACGGGGAGGACCGAATGAGCATGAATATTGTGGATTGCCAGATCTCTCAACCGAGTAAGTGGAATTGTTGACGTTGTTCTTGCAAGTTGCTGGACCATCAAAGAAGCTGAGTTTTGGTACTGGCACGGTACCGACATAGAAACATCCCCTGGCCGGCTAACCGGCTTTAACGATTTATCCGTTTGTCAGGGCTGTGTGCACCTTCCCGCCGCTCGCCGTCACGAGCTACGAGCGTGCCACAGCCAGGCATTGGCAGCTTCGCGAGGTCCTGTACCTGCCATTTAGCAGTGTTTCGCCAGGGTCGTACATTCACCTTCGGTTTTGTCGGAGAGTGCGTCTCAATTTTGCGAATAAAGTAGCCACATGAGTAGGTTCATGGGTGAGACCTCGAGTAATCCCGGCACAAGAGCAGGTGTTATCAAGTTCGGCTAAGTCAGAGCCTGGAGAGTGCTAGAGATGCCAGGGCTTGACATCATGCCAATACATCTACTGCGTAGAGTCACCTTGCAGCAAAGTTCAATTGGCATACTGTGTACCTACGGGACATTGACTTTCGTTTTGTAGTGTCTACACACATGCGAGCACGTATCTAAAGGAGAGGTAAATTCGACATTGGATACCTCTGGAGTTGAGTCGGTCGTCTGTTCGAGTACCAGTGCCTGCGTTCTTAATGTGCCCCTGGCCGGGTCTTCATCTCCACGGCTCTCCACCATGCAACAGCGGCCACAGCTGTATTGGATGTGTTGGCGCCGGGGATCTCTTTCATCGTATCTGCATCCACCTACTTGAGAACTGGGGCACCTTTTGCCCTCTGGGCTCCTGCTTCTGGCTCCAGTGTCAACCTCTTCTTCTCTTTCTTAGACAGGCTCAATGCGCCCTTTGCCAAGGCTTCGTTAGGTAACGGCCTAATAATAGGCTGTGCGATCCACCACGGCCTTTTGCATCTTCTAATCGTCGAGATAGAGCTCAGGGGATCATCTTCTTCCTCCACTTCAGCCTTAGCATCTTCATCCGCCCTCGGCCCACACGTTTCGTCATTTTCTGGCGCGGTCCCGGTTTTCCTTACCTCAGCGGGAGGGCGAATCTTCATGTCCTCTTCGATGCTTTTCCCGTCCGTCCGTTCGTATTCAGTCAAGCCCTCTGCTATTCGTCTTTCGATCAAATCGAGCACATTCTCGTAGGATGCCATCTCACCAGCTCGACACTGCGCCAAGGCATCGCGAATATCTGTATGCCGCGAGACGAAATGTCTGAGTAGGTGGAAGAGATGTGGCCTCATGGCCAATAAATTTGGATCTTCGCATCGGTCCCTCTTAGCGGCGCCGCCTCCTCTCCCATCTTTCCTCCTCTTCTTCCTGGCCGGTCCTTCCTCCTCTTCGTCTGCTTCTATGTCTTTTTGCCGCAGCCAGTCGTCCGGATCGCCTACCACAAAGAGCGGTCGTCGTACGGGTGGATCCTGATGTAAGACATATCTATGTATTATGTCCATGTACCGTCGAAAGACGGCATCTACACGCCAGCCTCCCTTCCCATTTTTACCCCGCCAGAACTCCCGTCCAGGTTTCTCGCCTGCGGTCGGTAATGTCGCAAAGATGGCGGGATCGCTGAGATTTCCCTCAGCGCTCATCACGGCGTCAGCGCTAGTGGCTTTAAGGCAGGCCTCCACGTCTCCATGCTGTAGAATATTCCCGTTGGCAAAAATCACGGTCTCTGGTGGCAGGTTCTTCCGCAGATGACGTAAATAGCTCCAGTCCGCAACACCAGTCATGTGGCCTTTCTGCTCACGTCGGCGGCCGTGGACGGTGATAATACTAGCGCCGGCCTCGAGAACATTTCGAGCGTACCCTAGCGTTGCTTCTTTGGTTTCCAATATTCGAATCTTGGCTGTCACCGGTATGGAGAGGTTCTTGTGCAGAGTGTTAATTAACCGGTAAATAAGCTTCTGGTCTTCCTGTAGGAAAGCACCGTAGTGTCCCTTGCGCGCAATTCCCTGGGGGCACCCAAGATTCAGGTCAATGGCGTCGCAGTAGGGTGCGACCAGCTTCGCTGCGGCGAGGAGATGTTCAGGCTCGTTGGCGCAGAACTGGACGAAGAGAGGCCGATCGAAAGCTGGGTTGCCATCGAGGTGAGGATTTTCGTTGTTCTGGTCATTGCTCTGGCTTGATTCAGCTGCGCCTTCTGCCGATTTTGACCTTGCTCCTGTCTCGGTTTTTTTGGCCGTAGCTTGAAAATGCGTTTCCCTATACCTAGGCGTTTCCTGGAAGAGTCGTGCGTGTAACATGGGTGTATATGCGAGCAGCTTTGAGTTTTCCGGGGGCGTCATGAACGACCGAGTGAGCATCCGCCATGCCTATAGTCACACTGTTGTCAGCCATCCCGTCCTATCTATTCATTGGTATCTAAAACTAGCTGTGCATGACCCAAGCAGAAATTTTCCTTACGAATTCAGACTGGTCGACCATGGGCGCAATTACAAACTTGGGGCTTCCGATGCTATTGAAGAAGGCGCGCCCATGTAGTTTCTTCTGGCGCGGGTTTGTCCCCTCCTCCGCCGCCACTCTCCCCTCGGGAGGCATCTCGAGTCTTGGGATGAGTAAACCCTTCAACAAAGCTCTACCAGCTGAACAGGCCGTGCAGCGCGCAACTTGGCCGCGTGCAAAGCCCTGTCTCCCGGCCTCCACAGTGATTTGATGGCACTTCGCTTGGCGGCACACTGGAGATAATTGCGAGAGAAAAACCGGCTGCCTTAGATCGAGTCCGGTGAACGGTCATTCGATCAGTTTCTTCTGTGGTGGTCATGCATAAGTCCAAAATTCGCGAAGGTACAGTGTGGGGGGTAGCACCTTAATAGTTAATCCCGAAAAAATTCATTGTGATGCCGCGCCCCATGCAACTCACGAATCACAAGGCATGAAGCGCAGATTGATCATAACGTACGTGGTAGCTCATCTACCGGGCCAGACCGGGGTTAAATGGGATTAAGTCAAAGATTACCTAGGTAGCCCGGTACTATGTACTCAGTGTTGGCAACAATCCAAACGAAATGAGCGGAAACAAGCAAACGGTGCCAATCTGGTCATCACAGCAAATATTCAATAAACCAAACTACACCCCCCGCTTGATTGGATTGCTTGATTCCGCTTGCAAACGTAGAGGATCTGTATTGTATCAGTGGGTGTACCAAGTGCATAAAGTCAGAGGTCAAAATTAAGTCGCATTTGGCCTTTTCTTACCAAAATGCCCGATTTCAAGGCTGAATAATTGTTAGACGACCACTCCAATTGGGAATATCCAAGTATACGATCTGGCAGTAATTTACTCGAATTATAACATAGTCGAACTGTAGGAACATTTAATGAAGCCAGCGAAAGTTGCAATCGATTGAACTGGGCACAAGTTTCGTCCTCACCAAATTAACGAAAATTCTGGTGGGGATGGTGTTTGGTTCAACCTCACCAACATGTAACTTTTGCTGGCTTCATTCAAATTTCCTACAGTTCAGCTGTGTTATAATTCGAGTAGATTACTGCCAGTTCGTATACTTGGATATTCCCAATCGAAGTGGCTGTCCAACAGTTATTCAGCCTTGAAATCGGGCATTTTGGTGAGAAAAGGCCAAACGCGACTTAATTTTGACCCCTCACTGTCTGTGGTACAGGTTTCGTGGTAGCGCAAGAAGACCTGGGCAGTATCTACGTATCTTACTCTAAGCCGCTAGTGGGTTACTCTGATTTGTATCAGGAAGTGGATAATGGGGCTAACCATTGTAAAGGTTACTGTACGTGCTACCGCTTGCTAAACTGTAAACCAAACCCGCCGGACTCGCAGATAATGCAAACAACCAAACCGAAACTGACTTTTCTGCCAACCTATCCAAGCCAAGGGGCACCGATTGATTGATTGGTTCATTGCCAACACTGCCGGTACTCGCCAGGTCTAAAATCGACTCTCTGGCCTTCCCTGAGGGACGGGGTGGCTAAGGCTAGAGAGTCGACTTTAGACCTGGCGAGTACGAAGCAGTCTGGGTGGGCTTTTACGTTACATAGTACTGCGTTTCCCGTATAGTACGGAGGCACAGGAGCTCAAAGTACTACGGTTCCATAAGCCTACGTTGTAGAGTGTTCGGCCAATTTCCTACAGCAGAACGCCACTAGCACGAATACCATGTCACCCAAATCCAGGTACTTGGCAATTACCGGTATTCGGCAGAACCTGTCATCGTTCTTTAATCTAGCTACCACGCCACGCTGGGGACTTTTTGGAACAGACCATGTATCCTCGGAAGTACAAACTTGCGTCAAGCAGTGACCCATCCTCGCGGAGAGACTAGCCTCTACCGGTACGGAACTCGCACATCGTTGGCAAGCAATATCTTCTACGGCAGCTATTAGGGTCTGAAGTATTGGCAGATTCGTAATGCCTCCAGTCAAGCATGGGACCAAACGTCAGGTCTGTGTGTCCAGCCTGACCGAGACGCCGAGGTACTTTGGAAGCTAGCTTACCTAATTTAATCGTCAAGAGATACTTAACGGACATCTAGCAATCCGGCTCGGTCTACTACCGGCACATAACTTGAACTTAATTAGTCAGATCGCCTTGCTGTTAGGATTGCCAAGGCATCAAAAAGTCCTCAGGGCAGGCTGTAGTACCTCCGCGGTTCCGCACTGGAATGAGACCTGCAATAGTGTCGGTTGGCGGAACAGTAGGGGTGGTTACTCCAAATAGCTCTGTTAGTCTCAGTGATTTAGCGGCTAGAAAGGAGCCAAGGTACTCATTTGAGACTGGATCTAAATACTGGTACCCCTCAGGAAACCTATGCATGAACCACATAGCCTGGTCGAGGTGACCAGTGAAGTATCCTACAGAACAGCTAAACTCCCACCGGGCTCCACAGGACTGACCTCCAATATCTATAGGGAGGTATTCAGCTGTGATCAGGGGGCAGGAAGGTGCTTTCATAGTAAAACCATTAAATCCCCTCGAGCTTAGCCGTCCGGGGTATTTGCTGGCAATGTTGCGTACGTATCTCCTGGGAGGCCGCGTTGGGGTATCGAAATTGTAGTCATCAGACTTTTTCTTGTTGGGGAGCTTAGAAACCCCTCCAAGTATCTTGGGCAGGGCTGATAGTAAATATGGCTCTTTCACGGATTCTCACTTCTGTCTCGATCCACACACAGCGATCTCACAAAGTGTGAAAAGTCGAGTCCTAAGGTACATGACTTCAATGAGACAGCTCGTTTTGTCTTATAAAAAGTTGTGGGGACTGGGTGATCAACTAACCCTGCCTTTATCGGAGACAACTTCATTGAGCAGAGGGGCAGAGGGGGTGGACAAGGTTATCGCTGATCTTGATGCCTCCCCCCTCTTTTTGAAGGCAAGCAAGGGGAATATCATCATTGGCTCATGTGGGGGTTTGGATTATGATCCCACGAGCAGATGGTAAAGCTATTTGCCATAGATTTTTCACCGCAGTTCACCTGGGAAATGTACGTCTCTATAATGCGGTGTCTTATTGGCTAGCCTAGAGGTATCAATCGGTAGCTTCATATTTGCGGCCCAAAGTCATATTAATGCACGAGCCCACGAAACCAGGAGCAAAAATTGTCATTGTGCAGCTTTCGGTGAGATGGGGGAATTTGTTGGCCCGATTTCGATGCGCCTTTCAACCCGATGTGATACTTTGCTTTGTGACAAAAAAATCAAGCAACTGAAAGAGAAGCCACTGCCACTTCGTGTAGTCAAGGCTGATAAAAATGGAAGTAACCTACAAATCGAGCGAGTAAACAAATGGTTCAGCATGAAAAGACATCGCCCACTGCACAAGGCCTACAAGTAGGAGCCGCTGTTTCAACAAGACTTTTGCACTTATTCCTCCACAGCCCAGTTTTCCATAATCAGGAATCTGAGGGCCACTATGGAATATTTCACGACCAGCAGCGTCAAGCTGAGTTTATCCCATCTCACCACCTTTGCAACCATGTCTGCACAAGGTTTCGTGCGAGCCATGCTCTCTGGTCCCAATGGTGTGAGACTTCATCTCACAGACGCGGGTCTGGACCAGTGGATAGACCTTTCAATACTCGGCATCACTGTCGCAAACCGGAAGTTGAACATCGAGATCCTTTGGGGGGGAGTTTATTGGTGAAGTTCGGTTTTCTATCTGGCTCCTTTCTTCTTATGCGTTCTGTCTTTTTTTTTTTTTGACTAGCTTGTAACGTTTTTTCTAGTTGCCTTGTGTGCTACCGAACACAGGAGGTTACCCGCACAGCGATACAAGACTTCCACAATCGTCTCAAGGGGTGAGCATATTCTAGACTCAAGAGTTGATCATATTAAATGTGTCAGCTTCATGACCTCTGAGTACATGGAGAACCCGATTGTGGGGGGTTCATGGGACAGGTAGAATGCTGCGAAAAAGCACCGTTTTGTGCTCGAGAAATAGTAGCTAGGGTAGAGTTATGGTTATTTTTCGAGAAAGTGCTAGCGAGGTGCGTGGTCTACCATTTTAGGGTCGACCAATACATGGCTTACTATCCTGGAGTGACCAAGCATCAGTCATAACCTTTTTTTACTCGAAAAAGCATCTCCGATGACCAGAAGTCGGAGAGCTCACCGAACGGTCAAAAAGTCCTCGGATGGTTCCGGACACACTAAGCCTGTGTCTTACCTACCAACAAGCCGAGAAAATTAGCTCGGAGCTGCTACTCAGCAAGGTGAAAGTCAGCCCGGCTTTGGGATCACGGACAAAATTGGACGAGATACCAACCCAGAGAGCTATTCGAAGGGAGGTCAGAAGTACCAGCGTGAGTGCAGAGTACTATAGCTGAGAAATGGCCCAAAACAAATATGACTTCACAAATCACTGCTATCACAGGCTCAATAACGTCAAGGACACATGGAAAACGATTCACTATTATCGGATCCTGTAATGGGGCGAAAACGCGCGAGGATCGAGTAAATCATGGCTGGGAAAAGGAGAGACTTCGTGTAGATTATCTACAATCATGAGACAAACCGACTGGATCCGTCGACGAGCAACATTTCCACCCTATCTTATTTCGGCGCGCGCATAGGAGTTACAAATGATTATACGTTGCTCAACGGTTCCTGTACAAACGTATTCCCCGGTTTATTGCCGCTGTCATGGCTAAGATATTTTCAGGGCGACATCTGATCATCGCTGACCCGCTGAGGTTTCGCCTTTTTCGGGCTGCCTCCAATCAGTATTCCAGTTAATCTGCCCACGGCTGCGGTTGCGGCTCATTTGTCCTCATCAACTTTCGACCTATCAAACCCAAAAGATATGTCCCTTTATACCATCAGTCATGAAACACGCAAACAGCTTGAAGCAGCTACTGGTGAACTTTTGCATGTCGAATTTTAAATATCAGACTTCGTATGCCTGTGGGAGGGCTTCAAGACCTTCTCAGCAAGTCTTCAAGTCTTGATTGGCTGCTTATCCGGTCTCTACCACCTCAAAATCGATGGACAGTATCCTCAACCCAAATTTACCAGGACCTAGAGCCTGGATTGATGCAAGTACGCAGCCTCGTAGCATGGGGCATTTGCTCACGGCGCACTCGTAGCTCAGGCTTCAGGGGCTCTCCGCTTACGGCACATCGAGGAACGAGGACCCAGAAAATTCAATGCGGAATCTGCCGGGCGGGGGAAGAAAATTGAAGCTTCACTTACTGTAGATGGATACATACAAGGTGATACACTGGAAGTAAGGCCCGACCCGTTGCGAGATCGCGTGGCTAGGGGTTCGCGGCTTATGTATGCCAAAAGTCGTCGGGATGATGGTGAGGGGTGTAGTCTAACTCAAAACCAGAAAGGTCACGTTTTCTGGTCCGTCCGACGTCCCGTGCAGAGCATGTCGTCTGGGCACAGCCGTGCAGCGGCTTATATAACGGGGAGATATGCGTAAAATTCCATGCATGAATTGAACGGATAAATCGTCGGTGGATATTTGAAGTCAGGCTCTATACAATCTGAGCACCTGGTGAGGGAAGAAAGTCCGATAATGGATCTCCAATACCGGTACCAACTCGAGAGAAAGCAAGCGAACATGATTTTCTATCAGCCAGTATATTGTAAACCACGAGCTCGCTATAACAGTCATCTTTGCTCCGGGCCGAATGTCGAATTAGATAGAATGGGTCTCTCATCACTTTTCACTGCTCTGCTCAAAGTTTTTGATGTCTGTGCATGGTAGTTGAGCATCCGCGCTCTGCCGTTCCCGAGACGATGTTTGACACCCGCGAATACCAGTACGCTGTGCCCTGGCCTAACAAACCAAGGGGTCCGCACGAGACGGTTGACATGTAGCTCAAATAAGGGAACTTTACGGATACAACAAGGTCTTAGATTGGTATTTTGCCAATAGTATCTAGCAGGTCCATCCCATATTGAAAACCACCTTATCGATTTTACCCAGCCCTAGCGCTTTATCATTTAACCCCGTTCCCCTCCCCCGAGCTACTTTGCGACTACAAACTGTTGGGGAACAACCCTTCAAAACGAAGACTTGGCAAGGATAGGTATCCCGAGATCACTATTTCGGTAAAGCATCAATCAAGGAAGGGCAAGGAACCAACACCAAAACGGTTCGTGATCTGGATGAACGTGACTGACTATCCTGTCCTTCGGGTCTCGTATTGGCGCGCTGCAGTCGCCGTAAATGTAAAAAGCAGGTAAGCACACAGGCACTCTCTACTGGCATTTCCATGCCCAGGGCCATGATCCATGATCCATGCATGCATCATTTTACGACAACCATGATGTAAGTAGGGTCATACTATGTTAAGTAAACGACCTCAATTATCTTCCCCACGACTAATCTCTCTTTAAAATGCCAATTATCGATCGTTCACCTAAGACAAGCATGTAGGGTCCCTATTACCCATCGTACATGCATAGTCCCAGACCAGATAACCACAATCCAGAATCTCATGCCATCCGAGGCCCATCCCCAGTACCAGAATGAAGTCATTAAGAAGCGTGTTCTTCACCTGAGGTTATGATCCTGTGCAGCGCGCACCCATGCCAGCAGCATGGTTCCGTAAATACCCTACCTTCCACGCATTTCCCCCGTGCCACAATTCTACAGACATACGTATCTGCAAGACAATCCTCAAACTCGTCGACGACGCATCGACCATGGAAGTGATTGCCCAACCACAGTAGCGCAGCAAAGCCTCAGTTGCACCAGAGCAGCGGGCTTGCAACCTGCCTATCTCTCTACGGCCAAACTACGGGAAACAAACACACGAAAAAAGGGAGAGGTAAAAAGTCATGAGGGAAAAAAATTCCCGATTTCGAATCTATCCGTCCCGCGTGGCACGGCAGAGCTCTCGTGGTTCTGCGAATCGGAGGTAGGTAACCGTGGTGTTGTGCTGCCTATATGCAAGTTTTCTGTCGCACGAGCATATGACCCGAGTCGGGAGGTTGGGCAAGAAGGAGAGGAGAGACGGGTCGGGAGGAGAAGGGGCGCGGTGGGTGATAGAAAAGAATCTCGCGAAAACGAAGGACGAGAGGTTAATTAGGGACTGATTGTTCGCTTCTCGATAAGGGGGCAATATAATCGCAGTTCCAGCGAAGGCTCAGTGGTGACAACGATCCAACGAGGGTCCTCCCGAAGGAGATCAGACGAGAAGTGAAAAGGAGTATAAAGGGGGCTCACAGGTCCTGCTTAGGTAATTTAGTACTGGAGATAGTATGAGATATCACATGGGGACTGCAAAGATTACCGGTGCTGCAGATTTAGCGGCATGCAACGCATTTACTGTAACTACCCATCAGCCATCGAGATTCCCTGCAGTAGCCAAGTGGACTGGACCGAACCTAAAACTCGCGCGGTCTCTGGAGAACCTTAGTCTAGCGCAATCAAGTTCCAACGTTGACACCTTAAATCCGAATGTACGATCTCAGAGGTGTGATAGCGGTCTAAGACAGGAAATTACCTGGGTGGAACGAAGACAAGCATAATCAGAAGGACCAACTGATGAAGGGCCCGCCCAATACACGGCACAAACACATGGGACGAAAGCCCCCGATGCCGTCCGTGTAACAGAATGACGGAAGTCCAACACGCAAAACCAAAAATTGCCAAGGACACCCAAAACGCAAGGTTATCGCAGCGAACCCTCTATTCTGGACATTCAACGCAAAGTAAGTGTAACTATTAGCACGCTAAACCGCCCGGCAAAAAGACTTTCATCTCTCCGTTACAAGTACAAGTTGCAAGAAAACCGCTATGAGGCCCCCTGTAATTCCCTTCCATCAAGTTTCGCAAGTCTAAATGGTTCTCTTGGTACCGCGGAAAGCCGATGGGCAAAATTCATGCTGGACCTATCTTCTTCCTCCTCTTTCGCCCATCCTGCTGTCCATGCGCAGATAAGAATAGATGGATTCAAAGCCCCCCGCAAAGTGGGCGACTCAACCCCCTCCCCCTCCCATCCCTGATTGCCTCTTCCGTACTTTTCGTGCTGCCCAGCCGGTTGCGGGTGCGCTGGCATGTCTCCAGATGCAATCATGGACAGAAATACCCACTGCGATGGCATGTTATTATAACGTAACAAAGGAATTCCCTGCTGTGAAGTTTTCGCTTCGCATCTTCGTAAAAGCCGCGCTAGAATCATATGTGCTCCCCACCTTTTGTTCCGCTCAGATCTTAAAATTGCCCGCTGGCACCGACGTAGCTGTACCTCAAGGAAACCCCTGTTGGGCGGAAGGTAGAAGCCACATTAGGTGTATCGTGATGAACCGTGTCTGCTCTCTTTGCATGCAGCTTATGAAACTGTGAATAACGATGTAAGAAAATGGAAAACGCCGTGACACCGACATATGCTGGCCGTGCTATGAACGCCCGAGACACGTGACCGTAAAGATGGTATGTTCGCTGCTCATGAAGGGGGGTATGTGGAGGTCGTGGCAGGACGGAAAGTGCCCAGTGAGGATAAGGCGGCATTAAACCCAGTCAGAAAAGTACAGATTCTTTTACTAAAAGAAATGCGTGTAAATCTTGGATGTTTCGTGTACCTCCATTTCCTGTTGCGTATCAATAGGTCAGCTTCGATTCATTTTGGGGTATGGATCGATGTTATGAGCAGTGGAAGCGTACCATCTTGAAGCTGTTCAGCTCCTCTTTGATTTGCTGTGCCAGCATTGGTGTCAAGCGATTACACGTGGCAATGTCCCCTCGTCGGTCGTATTCCTGACTGGGCCATGTATCGTGAAATACGATGCGAGGGCTGAAGGTCGCATTGCGCTTGCCCAAACTGCCGTGGGGCATTCCCGGGCCGGTCTTGGAATCCTGTCGGAGTCGAAGTGCAGACACGAAGTAGTCTTCATTGCCAATGGCCAGCGCATCAGCGTGCTTATGAGGCTGACTATCCTCATTAGGCGTGCTGGGGGCACTCGAGTGCGGCGAATCAGACACGGTAGGGATGGGTGGAAGTTCGAATGACGCCGCGCCCTTCGCAGCGTCTCGTGCCTTGGGCTGGGGACTGGGAGAATTACTCCTAGTTTTCAATATGCCTTTCCTTATGGTTGATAATACCTCTGCACGCTCCTTCTCACCCCCCGCTATGCTCTTCCTAGCAGCCGAGCTATCCGTCGCCATACTGTCAGCTCGCTCGGCAGATTGAGCGTCGATGCTGGACAGATCCAACCCTGCATCCATTGCATCCATCGAGTTCCTCTCCAGATGTGGGAAGCCTGTAGGACCAGAAGGTTGATCAAGGTCCTCGTTAGAATTGACATTAACTCGTTCCCTCTCAGCCTCAACAGTGATCATCGTGACGGAAGCCTCGGTAGCTTGAGTGCCCTGAGCAGGAGCAGCAGATTCGGAAGTAGGTGAGCCAACGATAGACTTGGGTCGGAACAGGCCAACCAGAGATCGACCACCTTTCTTCATACCTTTGCCCATCTTACGGAGCATGATCGAGGCCGAGGAGGCAGTCGATGATACGGAGAGATTATCGGTTGATCCCGAGAAGATCTTGGTTCCTGAATAGATACTTGAGCCCAAGCCACTGGCCTCCTGTTTCTTTGCGATACGTTCTTGCTCCTCTTCGTATGCATCTTCCGCCTTCTGATCCTTCTGTATGTCCGATGGTAAGTCCTCCTTAATGGTAGACCCCGTGACTCCGGCCTTCCTGAGTTCGGCCGCACTTCCGAAAGAGAAGGCCCGCCGTAACTTAGATGTCTTGCTCTTGCCCTTACCGCCCTTTTCGTTAATAGCAGCAAGTCGTTTAGCAGCAGGGCTTTCACTTCCTGTGGCATTAGCAGACGGTGCAGACGGTGTCGTGGGCCGCGCATGTGGGCCAGCGCCATCTTTGTCTGTTGAGGCATTGTTATTGTTCTTGGAAGAGTTGTTCTTTTGTGGTGAAGAAGATGAGGCTGATTCGTCAATGGTTGGAGGTGTTGTGGTCATGATGACTGGTTTGGAAAGAGGAGACGGATTTAACATGCGCTTATTGGCTTCAACCGAAGAGGCCCGCGAGGGCACGTTGGCATTCGCGTTGGAATTTGCATTAGTTCTGTCATCGGATGAGGTTGTAGTTGACGCAGGGCTTGTTGTTGTTGGCGTTGGGGAGTTGTAGTTTCGGGTTGTGGACTAAATGGATAGCCGCATTAGCATGCTTAGCCGGAACCTTTATTACAAGCCTGTGACCCTGCAGAAAAAAAACAGCCACCACTACATGACGCCTCATGATACGCTAATACTATTCAGTTCCGCCATGCAATGCGATTCGTGTGCATAGTTTATGAAAAACATATAACCTAGTGAATGTTCAAGACGGGCGAAGCCAATGCTTGTTTATTTCATTGACTGTTCACTGTTCACTTTTCACCTCAGCTCGACTTCTCATTGAACTTACCGAAGATGGTCGTGAACTCCCGCTCCTACTAGAGTTTCTCGATGTAACGCTTTCCGAGCTCAAACTTCGTCCATGTCCTGGCGATAACGTCTTTTCTGTCGGAGATAATCCGTTCATCGTCGCAGCATTCGCCTTACTGCCCCGCTTAGAACTAGCTGCCAGCGCGGCTTGCTGTTGTCTCAACTCCTGGGGAGTCAATGGAGTCGGGTAGTTAGCTAACTCCATTGAATGTATGCTACGACGCCGATTTCTCCTCGCCTCGTCCGATGTTGGTTGGCGTTGCAAGTGAAGGTCATCGGCTGAAGTACCGGAAACGTATCCATAGATACTGTGCGGTCTTGCTGCACCCGAAGCAGAACTTCTCGTGAAAGCACCAAATCCCTCACCCGCAGCGCGGGGGTTGGGTACCTGAATGATGGTTGGCTGTCCCGGCGTCAGTCCTTGTACTTTGGCTTGCGCTGGTGATTTTCCTTGCGGCTGAGCTTGTGATACTGTCTTGGATCCACCACTACTGTCTGGGTTTCGAGATGCCGTTCGGCGGTATCGTTCAGGGGTGGTTTTAATGGCAGCAACTTGTGCATACGTTGTCTGCTGTTTATTGGCACTTGGGGCGAGTAATGATGAATCGTCTACGGAAGTGTTCATCAATGGCGCGCTGGCCTGGTGTCGCACTCTCTGGGCACTATTGCTATCGGTGGCCGATGCGAATGTGGATACAGATGGGCTTGAATTTGTCCTCAAGGTCCCGTACGGATGCCATTGTCCATGACTGGAGACTCCGTTACCGATTACACTTGGTGTAGGCGTCGATGCGAAAGCATACGGTTGAAATGTAGGCCCAAAAGAGTTACCGCGATAGCTGGATGATTGACTTAGTTGGGGCAATCCATGGATGCTATTTCTGTGGGGGTTATTCGCATTGGTTCTGTAAAACTGGCTGTGTTGAGCCTGTCCTTGGGCAAGAGACTGCCCCGATGTGGCACCAGCCGAAGACGATGGCCTTGATTGAAGCATTGTGATGGTTGGGGCTTGTTGCTGGTAGGTTTGTACTTGGACCATGGCAGCCATATTCTTCGGTCCGATTCAAAGTCAGGCACCAGTAATGGTCGAATGGGATGACTGTGTGTATGCGCGATTGTTAGGTCATGTGTTAATCGCCAATGAAACAAGACAACGAACGAATAGAAAATCTAGTGAATCTTGGTCGAGCACGACACATGGGGTATTCATGTTGAAATAGTCCCTCCTCTGGGTCAATTTTCATAGTGCAAGTCTGGCTACTGCTTCGTCTGCTCCCCACCATGCCCCATGTGATTATAAAAAACACCCATATTGCTAACCTGTCAATCAAGCGAGTGCTTCAACTAAAGCCTCGTCTCATCTGTCTCTTCGGATCTCTGAGATATTCCGTCGTCTTGTGTCTGCTCCCCGGAACACCCAGTACTAACAACAGAGACCGTGTTTTATGAGTAGATAGGCGAGATTTTAAAACGACTGAATAGATGATTCGAGTTGAATCGAAAGGACGCCTGCGACCGAAATGAAAGAATAAAACGAATGTTTTCTCGAACGAACCGGCCCGCTTTCACCGCATCGATGGAATCGATCAATTGTCGAGTGTTCCTGACGACGCCGACGGCTGGCTCCCCAACGAGCCTGTTGTGGGAAAAGGGAAGTCGAAGAGAAACGCGCGAGACAGAGACACAACACGGCGTTTCCAGTGCCACTGACTACACGGGTGCCAAGGGGAAAGGGCCGGTGTGTCAGAAATAAAACATAAAAAAAAGACGTCGGGGCCACGCGGCCAGCAAGCAAGCAACGGTCAGCTAGAGACGCAAAGAGCCGACGCGAGTTGTTGATAATTTTATGCTGCCTGGCTGTGTTGCGCGACGTATGATGAGAGCCGATAGACAGGCACGCCGTAATGTAACTGCGGTTCGTTCGGGAAAGCGACGCAGAAGAGTGACAATTCCCCTTGGAAGGAGTGAGGAAACACCTGCTCGGGCGGCTGTGGGTCGGGACACGGACACGGCCCAGCCCTGCACGGGTAATTTTAGAATGATTTCGAATTGAGAAAAGGTCAATCGCAGACAAGGAGAAAACAAACAGGAATGAAAAACACAAGTAGTAGCTGGACGCAACAGGCTGAACTAGAAACCCAGAAAACGAATAACTCGTCACAAGTGCAAAAAGGCGGGCTAGCGAGAAAAGGGACGATGTAAATCGTGATGATGCCGTACCCAAAACACCATCTTCCCCGAAACTACTGTAGCCGCTGGCAACTTGCAGCTACAAAGCGCGCCGACTAAACGGGGGAGAAATGGGAGGACGAGCATAGCCGGTCAGACGGGCAGATGGCTTGGCCCGACGTAGCTTCTGGATAACTGCGCACAGTGGGTTGTGAACTGTACAGTACTATCCCCAGCGGCAGATAATAATCATTACCCAAGTATCCTGGGGTGGCGATGATCCGGATATAGAGTTCTGGTTGGTTCAAAAAAATTGACGACAAGACTTCGATTGGCCGCACCACACTCACGGCCGCCATAATCGATACTTCATGCAGAATTATTACTTTTGCCTAATGTCGTACCATACCATAAAATGGGGTACAGTTGGGTTACTTATCTGGAATATTATGAGCAGGTATGGACCCAAGCGACATCCGCCCGACGCTGGGGAACAGTACCGGAGATATAGGGCGGTAGCACCGTCGCTTTAGCGATCTGACCCGGTCACCAGCAAAATGACAGCATGTCCAGCGACCTCTTGCTACTGGTGAGGCAGTTCTGAGCCGAAGGGCAGTGCAGGCGGTCGAGCTAGCAACAACCCTGCAGGGTCCGATCGCCAAACCAGCGCACTGCGGAATCGGGATAGTAAAAAGGTCTTCTTTTCTCCAATGATACGACAGCAAAGGGGGACAATAACGATATGCCAAGTCCTTTTCCTCGTCGCCAACGTCGCCTTCGCTTTACAGACACCGTATAAGGAGCACACTATGCAGCTGCAGCA
>JAOYMO020444338.1:0-19292 GCA_025802455.2 Iodosphaeria phyllophila | reverse complement strand
GGAAGCTGGATGGTCACTGCAGAAGCCATTCGGACAAGCCCAGGTTCAATTCTCTGGCTTGAATCGTTTCCCCCTTGCTGATCAGGGCCATGCCAACGAATCTGCCACATACCTTGCGTAGAAATAAAAATAAAAACAGGTTCATATCAAAATGCCAACCTACGCCATGGACGCCTGGTTGAATGTTCCCGCGCAAACGTGTGCCGCCAGGACTTGGCATCCAATCGCTTCGAGGAGTTCTGCAACTGTATGATCTGCCAAACAGCTCGGCGGAGCTTTGACTTCCAATCAGCGCGCGCAGCTCTATTGATGAAACCCTCTGTCCTGGTATTATCCACCTATGATTCGAAGATGCGCAAATAAGAAACGCATGATTCGAGAACACTGTCATCAAAAACTTCTGGGGGAAATCCCACCCATGAATGGATGGTGAGGGTGGGCATGGGTATAGCGACATTGCTGCAAACCTAGAACTTACGCATCCCCACCAATTCGTGCTCATTGATGAAGCATTGTGCAACTATTATGCAAATGTGCGCAAAACATTCTCCTGGAGGGCAGTCAAGGGGCTTTTTCAGCAGAGCTCAACAAATTCGGCTGTGAAAACCCGAAGATCAATTCAACGCTGGCAAAAGAAAACATCAGCGCAAACGCAAACCCATCGTGGCGCATGGCTGTATCGAATATCTCCAATGGAATTCAATCACGTCTCTAGTCTTCGATTTTGAGCAGTAGTATTGGGAAGAACAGCAGTCTGCTCCGTAGTGTAGCATCAAATTTTCGAGGAAGAACCCTCGAGTCTCTCGTTCTTGCCATATTGCCCACGCAGTTGACTGATGGCATCGTGAAATGTCTAAATTGTTCAGGAGATTGTAATACTCACCGCTGGGTGCTGACCCACAGCGGCCCCAGATCGTTAACGCCACCCCTCTCGGCAATCGTAGCCGGGGGGACACGTTGCGCATTATCAGCCGCGCATTCCAGAAACCCACGTTCCAGCCACTGGTCGACCCACACCAGTGAAATGCTAGCGTGGCTGGTAGAGCCGGAGATATTCCGTTCATGCTCGGAAAGCAACACCATTGGCTGTATCGCCTCTAAGGGACAGCAAAATGCAACATCCACCGCCAGTCTGCAAAACCAATGATCTTCGCTCGCTGTGTCCGTGAGACCTGAAGCCAGGTCGCATCAAACTTGGCCTGGTGGCTGCAAGATTTCGCTCTATCTTTTTGTTGTGTGTCTGTGACTAGAACTAAAGGAGCGAGGTGAGTAATGATGTGGTCGTCACAAGTTTGATGGTGGAACAACAAACATAAATACTGCATTTAAGGCCCACCCTTCATTTGGGATCGCGGCGAGGCTTCACACCATCAATTTGACTGGAACGAACAGAAGGCTACGAGGGAGGCTGTCCAACATGTCATCATATCACATTGTGAACCAATCTGGAAGGTCCTTCCCACAACCACGATTGTTGAGATACCGGCCGGCAAACATGATCACATCCACATGCCAGAGGCTGGTGTCCAAGGAGATACTGTACAGCGGAAAACGTGGCACCAGTAGTAGTTTAGCGTCGTCGTCGTGTTCCTTAGATTGCGGATGGACTTCGAAACACTCAAATTGTGGGTATCCCGAAGTCCATCCGCAGCGTAGGGGCGATGTCGGTACCCGCAATAGCGAAACCCGCGAACACGGTATCGTAGCAAACGAGGCAGCCTGCACCCAATGAACTTGCAGAGCCCTCTTGCCACAAGGAATCAAGTAATTCAGGGGCACTGTGGCTGAGTATCTGCTAGAGCCCCTCCCATCGTCAGCTATCGATAGAGTATGAGGTAAATGAGATGATCCCTCATGTACAATGCATAGGGGAAACATGACCATGTCGAATTCGCTGCGTAGCAGCGCCCTTCCTCCGAGCTTAAAACACAAACAACCGGAAAAACAAACAAACCAAGTCAAAATCTAGTACGTGATACCCTTGGATGATACGTCCTATCTGGTGCGCACCGCAGTGAATGTGACTATATGGCCCCTTTTGGGCAACTCCTGCCCACTATATGCAAATGTGTCGTCCTAAAATGTCGGAAATGCCTCTTACTATTCTTGCCCGCTTAATATTGCATTGGTGTGTTGGAAGGGGGATGACATGTTCACTTTATCACGACATCTGATTACGTTCATACCCTCGTAGATTGTAGTTGTTTAAAAACACCATGTTCTGATGCATATCGACTCCCACCCTTCTTGTCAGTGCCCATACTCAGTGGTGTGATTATTATTATTATTACACTCGATGATTGGAGATGCCCCCGCGTCTATGTACTTCTGCTATTCTGCACTTAGTGGTGTAGTACAGTGAATCCAGGGCTTCACAATACAGCAAACCCAGCCATGTCGTGTTGTACGAGAAGCTGTCATATGAACTCACGCTGTATTCACTAGGAGCTTTGAACGGACTCCCAACAGACACGGATACCTGCAATATGTTGTAACACCACGACACTGCTATGGAATGGGACCGGATTTGCACGTCACTACCGATCCGGGTGATCCCGAAACCACGGGCTACACGGTCTAGACTTTGCAACACAACATGTTCTGGATGATATCAGTACGCTTGTTAGCGCAAATGAGCATGCGACTGGCAGGCTGGAGAGTTGATAAACGAGGTTGTGTGAGTATACCCCAGCTTCACTAAGAAAGGCCTCCCGAGCGAAATGAGGTAAGATTACTACTACACATTACAGGTACAGGTACAGGTACAGGTACAGGGTCAGATAGTACCGGTAGATTGTGTGTCTCGTACAGAAACGAGAGAGCCGCTGCTGGACGGCGTTCATCAGTTGCCCATAGCCTGTTGTTAGTAAATGGCAGCGATCGTTAATGGGTTTAGCCTGGGCTACCCGAGCTACTATCATGTGCCATGCTGCTATCGCGTGCGGCATAGTGCCATCGCAATTAACTTTACAGAGGCCCAGCCTCTACGATCATGACCAGGACACGCCATTGTGGTAAATGTTGCGTATATTAAAGGCTACATCACCTCTCTAAGGTTACGCGCGTAGTGCTATCGTTTCCACCACTATCACGGTACCGGTAGGATCTCGAGGCAACATTGACATTCTTAGATTCCGCGCGAGCAATGTATTCCCTCTATACGCCAGGGCCATACTCCCACCCAATTCCAGAGATTCGATTCTCATCTACTACAGAGTTGGCCGTGTAGTGATTTGACACGAGGGTTGTTTTGCTATTGCCAGTGGCATTCCAGGTTTGTATGCGCATCCCATTTAGCGAAGTATTATTACTCACGTATCATATCAGCCCTATTCTTTTCACGAGTGTGCAAGGCAAGGATATCTAGATTTAGCGGAGGGATCACGATCCCATCAGCTCTTGGTTGGGGGCGGAACGGGGGTGAGAGGGGGTACGGGTAGGTATGGGTAACACTGGCAGCAGTCTTGCAGGCATCCAACCGTTCGGTGATCAGTATGAGCAATTTCGAACAATCGTGGTCGCCAGAAGCCCATCTTGAGACCAGAACGGGCACTTTGGATGCCAGCGTTTCCAAATTCACTGCGCGAAATTAGCTCCGCATCTAATTATACCTTATCCCTGGACTTGATTGGCGCTGGGATTTAGCGTTGAAAATCTTAAGGAATCAATGCTGACTCCAGCCTTGGTGCTTACTGAAATAGCATACCCTGTAAGATTCAAAGGCTGTTCGGCGGCGCTGTCAAAGCACGCATCGTGATGTCGTTCGTTGGGCTTTTCTAGAAATAATTCTTAATGGGCTCCATTTAGAAAATCTCACGCGGGTGCGGGTTCGTGGTGCTGGGCTTGCTGTATTCCGCGAAGTGCCTATTTTCATCATGTACAAGAAGGAAGAAGGAATCTGAACAGGGAGCTCCACATCTTCGAGATCCTCCGGTCGTGGCGACATGGTACGCTGAACTTGTCTGGATATGCAAGGTACCATAGGGCTTAAATGATCTAGCCTTATATTCGGAGCGCTCAAAAGTGGTCTTTGATTTTGAAGATGTATCGAAAACAGGAGACTGACTCCCCTTGTATGTGCACGACCCTTTAGCGACGCCTTTTAATTCCTCGATAGACTAGCTTCTAGCCTTGAGCAAGTCACATAGGTGATGGTCAGTACCACCCCAAGGCAGCAAACTTGTGCCTCTCATTTGCCTCTCATTGAAACTCGCTTGATTACATGGGGATCATGAAGCACCGTATTCAAACATAGCGATGGCAACTTCGCATAAGCACTGGAGGGAACCCACATTATCCAGTATCGCTTCGGAACTTGACATATCTACAGGCATTCTTAGGATCCTCACGGCAAAGGGAATAAAGTTTGGATCATCAAGGGCGGCTCTGGGCGAACAGACAATTCCTACTAGTTGTCTAGTGATCAGATTACTTGGTGGCTTTATCTTGCAAATCCTCCTGGCTGGCGTAAGCCAAGTGGATTTCCAAGATGAAGCCATGTACCGTCTAGGGGTCGGAGTTCTTGGGAAGACCAGTCTATCCACGAGATATTATCCGGGAATCGTACGCCTTGGTGTTGCATGGACCGTTTGTAGAGTGTCGTTCCCGTTTAGATCCAGGGTCCCCTAGACTCAGGGAAGACGAGAGCTAGGTGGACGTTTGGTAGTTGATCGTCTGCTGCTTCTTGTAAGACGCGTCGTTCTTCAGCCATCACGATAGACTGTCAGTGCTGGAGGAATATTGATTGATGTTCCTTTTTCTCTTGCTGCTCCAGTGTACGACCTGATCAACGCCTGTGCTCAGTCCTCACACTAAAAGTACTATCCCCGTCCGCAACATCGCAACCCACTCAATATACTGGAAGCGAATTTGGGGCAGACAAACACGAAGCAGGAAACAAGCGCCACTTCAAATACGTCGCGATCCCCCACGAAAATACAAGTTGCCATGTTTCCTGCGTGATCAGCAGGCTCACCACGACCCGTGCCAAACAGAAGCTTTGGGTTCGAGAATCTCACCCGCCTTCCATAGAGAATTCGAGAAAGAAAAAAAGAAGGAAAAAAAAAAGCAAAGAAAAGCGGGCGACAATCCCGCCTTCCGCCTTTCCGAGGCCCCACTTGGTTGGCCCGCACGCCACGATCCTCGCAGGCATCAATCAGTGTTGAGCCGCATTCGCGCCGACCTGATAAGTTACCAAGGATATTTGCTGATGTTTCTGCCAGTGCTAGAAATGATGCTTGCTCCATTGAACAGATTGCCCGGCGTGTAATACTAGGACGTAGTTCTCCAGCGTAAAACAAAGCCTCACGTGCTCGCTAAAGCTACGTAAGTGCTTCACATTGCGTCCGTTCCGAGGTGGAGAATGGAGGAAAAAAAAGCGACGAAGCGCAATCACTACTGCAACGGTGGACTAACACAGGTGGATCAATTGGGTGGACATGGCTGCGGGTCCACCGGCGGTGAGGTTGCAACAACACGGTGTGAAGCGAACAACAATTCAGAGTAGAGAGTTGTTCACCCATTCATTGCTTTTCCTTCTCAAATTTGTATTGGCTCTTGGGCCTCATCGGGTGAGTCACCTGCAATTCCAGTAACGTAAAAAAAAAGCTTCGTTCAAATATGAGGCGCTCGAATCAAGAGAACCCACCTAGCCCACATGGTAGGTCCCTCGCAAAGTGGACGTGTTGTTCATATCGTATGGGGATCGCAGCAACGCTCCTCTGGGTGATATCGGAGTTGCCGGGGTTCCACCTGAAAACACATTTTTAGCAAGGCCCAGTAATGCGACGTGTCGGGGACCACATGCCGGTGAAGCGAACATTAGCTTGACCGAGCGACCGAGCAATCGCATATCAGTCGAAGTACCTCGGCTAGGGAAGATAAAAAAAGTCTTTTTTTGCCTTTATTTGGGGCTTCTCGTTCTTGTTCCGGCTTTCTTCTCGAAAATTTCCGTACTGCGCATTCCTTCGGGTCATATAGAATACTCGGTCGTGTACCTGGGCCTGATGGTTATTACAGAGCCTGGGAGTTGAAAGGCAACTCGGAGTCATGGACGCAAACCGACGACATTAGAACGATCATCGAGGGAACCGGCGGTTTATTCATCCACTCATTCATCGAACTTTTAACGATTTCATGGTTATCCAACGTCGCTCACTACCCACATACTTACTCGACGACCTTGGCATTTAGTCGGTCGCCTTTTCAACGTGCGAAATCTGGTTGAGCCTAAAGGAAAGAGAAAAAAAAAACAGGATACGGAGGAAGTGAAGGATAGCAAACACCAAGGAGATACGGAGCCTCACAGATCGTGGATCACGTCTTTCATTTGCCTTGACTTGGCTTCTCATTGACAACTATCACCCCCTACGGACTGTGGAAAATCGGTCGTAAGAAAATTATATCAAAATACATTTGTATCAATTCAGACGCTGCCGAGCCTCCTGTTGAGCAAAACCGCTGCAACCCCGTTTCCTGGCGTCTACTCATTCCTTCTCTGGTGTTTTCGCCTTGGAACTTATCATAGATCCTTCGGTCCGACCCACCTTCGGCGCTCTAACCTGACACCTCAGCGGGGCGGTTTAACCTGTCAAGCAGTCTGCCATCCGATCTTTCCCCCGAGCCAAATTGGGCCGTGTTGATCCTCGGACCGGTTCGGCCATCCCATCTCTCAACCCCAACGTCCGCCCTCCCTGCACGAGCACCTGCATGTCTGGAAGCTAGGAACGAGATAGAATTCAGAAATAGCAGCCCTTTCAGATCAATCTGCGCGGGAATCCGATTGGCGCATTATCGTCGTCGTCTCTCCAGGGCACAACTCTGCTGAGCGCAATGAAGATGATATAGACTCCCGGCCTCATCTGAACATTGTTTGACCTGACAGCACGGCGATCCCAAACGACGATCTCGCTCCGTCCCGCGCCCTGCAGAAGCGGAAGAAGGGATATCTTTCGAAATATATGACTTCATTGTAGCGGGGGGTTGCAAGACCGGTCCTTCGTCCGACGAGCATCTTTCCCCATTCGAACAGTGCATGGGGAGCAGTCTCGGCTTTAGCTTCGGGCCACCAACGCAGCCGTCCGGGAGGAAGACCCGGAAGGGAGGGAACAGCTTGTTCCATGTCCAGCTGCCTTTTTGCGCCTCGTGGCGACGGGACTGAGGTGTTGCGCTGTCGCGCGATATAAAGAAGATCGGTCTTCGCGGTAGCAAGACAGGGAAGAATAAGCGCTTGGCATGGTCACAGTGCCTTTGTTGCAGAAGCCATCATTGTCCGTGTTTATTGCCCGATCCCCGAGCTTCCATCTCCGTTCGACGATAAAAACAACCACGAACGTATCGATACCCTGCATCAATCCATCATCATGAGGAGAACGCAAACAAGAAGACCTCCATCGATGGGATCTATGAAATATCCACACGACAATGCCAGCGACCCTTTGCTCCCGCTCTCGCCGCACACACATCACACCCCCTCAGCCATCGCCACATCCACCTACAAAGCGACGAAGTCCTGGGCGAAAAGCTGCACGGAGCGCAGCCGGGATCTTAGGAACATCGATCACGTGGGCAGGAGCTGCGCCACGTTTCTTCGGCCGCTGCTCACACGGAAAACTAGCGGAGGCTACCCATCCAGGAAGTCGTTCGCAGTGTCATCTCCGACGCTGACCAAACGCCAGCCATCTACCGAAACGAGCAGGAAGCGAACAAGGCTCACGATGCGTCGGGATAGCAAACCGCCAAGACTGGCAGCGAGGCCGATACGACGTTTAAGCAGCCAAGGCTTTCTGAACGATCACGAAGAGTCCCTGCTGGCGCGGGGTCTGGTCCCCGGGTCCGCACGCTCAGTTGTGACGATTGCCAGCTTAAGCCATCCCAAGGCGAGATATGGACGGAAACGAGACGACGATAGGGATACCGATCTAGGGCATGGAGATAGGCCAGGGTGGCTGTGCGGATGCTGTGTGAGCGATGGTGGCGATGATAACGATGATGATTCTATCAAGTCCGAGACGAAAGGACTATGTACGTCAGCCACGGCGCTTTCATTCGGAAACGGCAGCAGGGCGCGCTTCATTGAGGTCAAGCGGGAAGTGAGCGTTTCTTTTGAAGACGCAAATAGGGTTGACGGAACAGGGACCGAGGATATGGTCGTCAGGGTAGCCCTAGACAAGGGCGAGAGAAATCCCGCCTGTGATGCGGCTCCACCACGTCGACTGATCAGATATCGTTCCGAACTCTCCCTGCAGCCACGCTGTAGGCAGCGGAAGGAGGCGTGGTGGACGCAGAATCGCTCGGAGGCTCATATCATGCACATGACTTAGACCATAGAGATATAAAGTTCCAGAGATATATTTCCGTGCACCAAAGACGTACGAAAATGGTGTCCGTGACGTGACGTGACGTGACGTGACGTGACGTGACGTGACGATAGTGTGTGTGATTTATCATCCGGCTGTAACTATCCCGTTCATCCGAGACCCCGTTCTCTCTCAGTTAAGGACCTCGGCGCAGTCAAATCTGTCGCGCTGTACGAGTTGACCGAGAGATCGTCCTGGCTCGGATTTCCGCTTGTGTTGTACCTTGAGACTTCGGGGAAGAAACCAACATTGCGACCATCACAGTGGTAGAACCCAAGTCCAACCCGGTTCTCCTGGATCTCCTGATCGTCTTTGTCATCTTGGTCGTCTTGGTCGTCTTGGTCGTCTTGGTCGTCCCGATCGTCCTCGAAGTGTAGATCGCGCAGTTCAAGAGCTGCATCCATTTGCGATTCGCTTATTCGGTGCTCATCCATGCTGGATAGTGGCGGACCCTGGTTGAACCCAAAATCGAAGCCATGGGTTTGACCCTCTGTAAAATCGTGTCGTGGTGAATTGTCAGAGGCAGTTGGTGATATGGGCGTTGTGGGTATTATGGGCATCAGGGGCGATATGGGCGAGATGGGTGATATTAAGCCGATGTGGCTCCTGTAGAACAATTCAGGAGTGATACAAGAGACGGCCAAATCACTCTGACTCGCACCCTCCTCCGCGGCCTTGGACACGTCGGTCGAGGGATCCGAATCCTCCAACCGTTTCTCCGGCTCGCTCCAGGACCGCCGAAAGTGGCTCACTCGCGAGATGTTGAGGACGGCGTCGATGGAGTTGAGCACGATGATGGGGTTCTTCCTGTGTTTACCTCTCTTGCTGATCCTCCGCAGCGGGTGCTTGGATTTGCTCGAGGCGCTGAATCCTCGCGGTCGGTGGGTCTGGCCGCTGCCCAATCCTCCGGCTTTCCCCCATGGCCCGGCTTCCATGCCTGCCGCACCCATGCCGTCGGATCCGCGGGAGTTCGGTTCGCCAGGCGGTTCGGCGGCGGCGGCGCCGTGGCTGCCACTGCTGCTGTAGTGACCGATGTAGCGGCGGTACAGAGGGCGCAGCAGCGGGATGCAGCCGATCGTTATGCCGACTGAGGGCTCAACGCCCGACAAAACGTGTTGGACATAGATTCGTGTGAAGAGGAGCTCGCCAGAATCACCATAGGACAATATCAAGCGCACCAAGACCACCACAAGTGTGCTATCCACGAATAAAGCCTGTTGTTAGCCAGACCACGAAGGAGCAGACAAAGCAAGGGGAAAGGAGGCAACTAGACACACCAGAAACCGGCAGCAAAAATCCCCGTCAGCCAAATCTTGCGCTTGCGATCTAAATTCGTGCGCGGCACAACACTGAGGGGGATGGAGAAGATGGCCAGGTCCGTGACCATAGTCAACACGTCGACAGCGATGCCGTACTTCATAAAGGCGAACTCTTCGCGATAGGTCTTGCCGGTCCACCAGCGGTCTGCCGGGAATATGACGAAGATGGCAGCTAGGACACTGCCGATACCCGCGCCGATCGAGACCGCCATCGTGACCCAGATGCTGAACGTGATGGCGCGGGATGTGGTGAAGATGCGGTTGAACAGGATGAGGAGGCTCATCTTCGTCAGGCAACATGCGATCGCCCAGACGATGTTGATGGAGAAAAGACACTACGAAAATTAGATGTCCATCCTTCTAGGTGGGTCAAGCGGGTTCTCCTATCTCTCTTTCCTGATGAGGGGAGTTTGGTTGTAGATCTACACAATGGTGTGGCAGGGAACGCCAGTAGGGCTAGAAATTGGAAATGTGGGGAGCATTTCGCGACGGACGAGAAACGAGAAGAGTCGTACGCATGTGCTCATAACTAGCGAAGAGAGGAACATGTACATACAATATGATAGATCTTCGCATCGGTATAGACTTCAATAGGGGGTTCAAGTCCAACGACATTTGCTTAAACAACCAGAAATGGATCAGCACGTGAAGAAAGCTAATGTCTAGGCAATATGAAAGAGGTTTGGAAACGTGAGGCTCGGAAGCCTTTCGAACATACAAACGAGAATCAAAGCCCACAAAGCGAGGGTTGAAATCTAGAAATTCCCACAAATAAGCAAATTAGTAAACTGACCCATAATGCTACGTTCAAAGGCATGTCTTATGTTCTCCATGTGCAGAGCCGCACTCTAGCTTTTTTCAAAGGCTTTTGAATACGAAGCAAAACAAGTTTCCAAATGGGCGATGGGACAAGACATGTCAGCAAAAAGATCCTCTTCTTACCAAAGCAGACTGCATGAAGTAATCAGCAAGATCGAACGGCCTACCTCCAACAATCTTGGCCCAAATCCTGAAGGCCACCGCGACCAAGGGGAGCAGCGAGAATATGATCGTCATGAGTATGATCACAGGACGGGCCTCAGAGGCCGTCTGGATGGTCGATGAGCTCTCGTAGGAATTCGGGTCTATCTGGCCCGTGGCGATCCCTTCGGAGACGGACATCGAAGTGGGCGCCATGGTAACATACCCGCGCCGCGTGCCACCACCTCCACTACCGCGTCAACGACAACAAAACGACCGTCTTCCGACCCGCCGTAATTGCTATCGCTGTTGTCGCGACCCGTCGGGCTGGCGGTCTCTAGTGTGCGATAGAGTAGACGATGACATGCGTGGGGCGGCGGCGACTCGCGAAATCAGGGAGACAAAACACCACAGACAAAACAAGCTCTAGAGAAGCGACAGTAACGGCCAAGACGCCGAGCAGTTACAGGGACAGTTACGGGAATGATGGGGCCTGAGAGGCTTAGGCGAAGGAGTAACAACTACAACATCAACAGGTAGCGGCCGAAAGACGAAAAAAGGCGTTTGATCCATGGCGCGGACCGGGGCTGGAAAAGGCATGTAGAAAGATGGGAGGGACGAGGAATAAGGCCATCATTTTACACTCTTAACATAGAAGAGAGAGAGAGAGAGAGAGAGAGAACCAACATCGGAAACCATGTATCCCGGGGCCGAAATTCTCATTACATCTCCTCTTCCCAAGACCTTGGGTAAAGGCAAATTATTGCCGAAGCTTTTTTTTTTTGTCTCTGCCAGGCCGGCAATCCCCATGGTCCCTTGCCCCACCGTGGGCAGCGGGCCTCTGCGAGCGGCTGGATCGGTCCCTCCTCTGCGGACTTCTGGCTCCCCGCAATGTCGCATCGCATTCAGAGAGCACCTGCCGGTTTACCGAGCGGCGGCGGGTAATGGAGGGAAGGACCCGCTTGGCACCGTCGGTAAGTGAGGCAGGCCGAGGGCCATTGGAAACATCGTGAAGGTCCGCCGTGCGCGCGGCCGCGATTCGAGTTACCGAATCCATGCGGCTGCAGGTGGGGCCGGTCCCGGCTGGGTTGAGATCGGTGGGCAGGTCGGGGCCGTGTTGGTGCGTCCCGCCTTCCGCTTCCGGGGAGATTTTAGGAGGTGGGGTCACTGGGGATGGAGGCATTCTTTTGCGGGCAGACCTGGGGGGTTTTCGTGTTGAGGTCCCGTAGGGAGGAGACCAGGATGGGGATGCCAAGGTCAGTGTCAGGGTCAGGCATTCAGACAGGGTCAGCCAGGCCAAGAAGCCCACGTCCTGGACAGACGAGAAATCATGAAAGGCAGGACGGCTCGCAGACAATCATTTTCGAAGAGTCCAAGCGATAGCCGCGCGGGCACGCGCCCACCGAGGAAGAGCGGCGTACAGCATGGCACCGCCTGCCTTCCGACTGCCGCAGGGCTCTCGGGACCCGGAGGGCATTGGAAGCATGGGTCCAGCTTACGGCCGAAATGGCGCGGAGGAGTCAACAAGTCCTGTGCGGCGATCCTGTAGTAGTGGGAACTGGCTGAAGAACTGGCGAATACTGACCGAGATAGCATCTGAATAAACCGTCAGTAAAACCTCTGGGGTACCAGGGTAGATCTTCCGAGAGGGACATGGTCTTACACTGGTCAAGATCACGGCCATGCGGGCCATTCATGCGCGCAAAAAATGCGCCCATCTGCCTAAGGAGCTGAAAGGTTTGTATTGAACGCAAAGACACTACCTGTATGGGAGAAAGGGATGGCCGTGTCCGCGAATGGCTTCGCGGATTATCCTATATGGTGGTTGCTCTGGGCCCGTTCCCACAGTTTCTGACAATTGCGAACTTAACCCTTACCCCAACCCCGATAACCCAACCGGCGCTCTGGATTCACGGTGTTCGTTATGTCGCTCAGATAGCCAAATTCAACAGCGCGACATCGAGGTATCATAGCCTACGAAACCAAAGGGAGACATCACTCCAAGCGAAAAACTCACAATTGCCATTCCCAATACCCAATTTCCCCATCCGCCCGCACGGTGTGTGCCAGAATGTCGCAACTTGCAACCCATCACCACCCTTTCCAAGCTCCTCCATACCCGATCTGCCCAGCCTGTACCCCAGTTCCAGCCTACCCACATCTTATCACCGAGACTCAACCCTGACCAACGCCACCACATGAAACCCCACCGAAGAGCCCCCTCGGTATGGGAAGTTGGTCCTCGCAGCAGCGCCCGGTCACGGCGAGATGCACGCTGCCTCGCCGTGACAAGGCACCGCGCGCGAACCCAACCTCACATGACCCGATGACATGCGAACTAATACCGTCATATCTCACTATGTCCGGACGTGTCGCCTACACAGTAGTGGTATGGCCCCAGCCGACTGGAAGCGGGCAGGTCACCCCACTATCATACTTCGCTTCGACGACACTCCTTTGGCAGTAGCAACGATCAGCATCGGAGGATTAGTCGGATGGTCGCCACCACACTGTAAGTGGCCGAGGAGACCGCCAGTCAAAACTGTGCGTGTCCTTTGCCGTGAGTCGGCCGTGCCACCTGGTCGCACCTGACAATGGGGCTCTTACTGCAGTAGCTTTCTCTCGAGGGTTGAGAGAGAGAGAGAGGCAAGTCCAGCGCTGTGCCACGAGGGGACATATCCGGAGACAGTGAGAAATGGCGGTACGGGAAAGCAAACCCACGAGCATTTTATTGCCACGATACCTCCGTTCTTCCGAAAGAAAATGGACGAGCACGGAAAGCATCGTTGAAGCGGCGAAAAATAACATGACACAGGGAAGGATTCTCAGCAGAGCATACCCATCCTGCCATCGACCTGGCAAAACTGAGTTTGTCCACAAAGTGGTACTGGAGGATCATTTCACGCTTACTAGAAAGTGTTCTGACCATGTCGATGTTCTGTTCCAGCCAAGTGCTCCATGAACCTGTTCTGTGTCCTTTTATCTATCTTGAAACTGCACCACTGCCCAAGTGTTGGATGGGCTGTGTCTGTCTAGACGTAACGAATAGATCGCAAATGCTTACTGCAATAACTCGTTGATGATTCTACGATCCAGTATGCTTCGGTGGGCACACCAAAGCATGCCTCTATCTACGGCTAGCTGAGTAAGCGTCAGACACGCTTATCCCCACAGTTGGATCCATATCCACACCAAGACTATTTTTTTCTAGCGGCTAAGCTTGAAGAGGTGCTTTCTGTACCAAACCGTCCACTTTCTTTCGGGAGAACAGGTAGTAGAGCAGTAGGTCTGGCCACCCACCCCTCCCTCGTTTGTGCCCGCTTCCGCTTCGTGCCTGCAGCCTGCCTGCCTGCAAGTCTCGCCCAGTTGCAACCCCCCCCCCCGTCTCGGCATTCTTGGGGAGATGTTGGTGGTGGTGGTTGCGGACGACGATACAGTCTGTACCTGACAGGGAGGGCCATTTCCCACGCACTACCACACACAGTAAGATTGAGAGAAAGGGAGTAGTTCGTTATGCACAATGTAAAGCAAGTAAAGTAATCTTGAGATCCCCCCCACCCCCCACTGCCGGTGTCGCATTGATACGTCGCGCGGCTATAGCAGCAGGATGCTATCGGTCGCATGGGCTACTCCCTGCAAGCAAGCAAAAGCGTTAAGCAAGTACAACAACAACAACAACAACAACAACAACAACAACAACAACAACAACAACAACCCAATACTGTACCCTCCACGCGGTCGAGAACAAGGCGAGAGGACATGGAGACTAGGCCTATCGGGGGAGTTGCTAAGCCTTCAAGGGCCGAAGGACGAGGTAGTAAATTTTGCGCTCTTGCAAGAAAACCAACTGTTGTCGTCTCTGGTGTCATCCCCCACATCCTCTATCTCTCTCCATCAACCAAAACCTATTTCTTCCCAGGTCCAGAACGAACACCAGAACGAACGAACAAACCGCATCCCCACCAACAAGAGCGCCCCCCATTCTACCCAAAACCCATCCGCAGAAGAAAAGCCCGCCTGAGCCCCCCAAACCCACGCCCAGAAATCTGGGCGCCACCAAGACACACAGACACCGTCCGGAACAGGCAACTCGCACACTCCAGCTTTAAACCCATCCAGCTCCCAGCTTCCCACTGCGTGGGCCTGGTTTGGGTCAGGCTTGGCGTACCGGCGGTACGGTAGGGGACGAAGCGTCTGCATCTCTCCCTCCCCTCCCTGGCGAGAAATAATCTGTGCCGTGCTGTGTTACTGGAGGTGGGAAAGGAAGATGGGAGAAGATGGGGATGGTGTTTGCTGACTTGATTGGTGGGGGTGGGGCGAGTTCGGCGCTCTGGAGGAAGCTTCTTGTTGTCCGTCGTAGACTTCGCAGTGAGATTGCAGCGTCAGAACACGCGAACACGCCAAGGCCAGAGGGGAGCCGAGTCATGTTACTGGCGATCCACGAGCTTCTCAGAAAAACGGGGTAGGTAGAAAGCGGTTCGTTTACAAAGCGACTCCGCAGGGCCAGGCAGTAAGACGGGTCCTGCCCACAAAGGCAGAAAGAAACGTACACACGCCAGCCCACAAACGAGGAAACCAAGCAAGCCAAGAAACACAACCAGAACCGTAGAAACCACGCATATTTTTTTACTTTCTTTCTTTACCTCCCTGCTCGACTCCTCAAGTTAAGCAAGCAAGCAAGCAAGCAAGCAAGCAAGCAAGCAATCGGCTGTCCGGCCTCCGAAGCACAGGGAAGCACGGCATGGCAATATCTCGCCCTCCCCTAAAGTCACATCACGCACACGAAATCCACTGGCTTTTCTCACGCTCGATACGTATCGCTCTCCTTCCATCCATGATAAATGATCATTTCTGCTATGCATGTAAGCCGGTCCCTTGCCTTTCTATTAGCCTCGCACCTGCCCTCCTTCCTCCCTTCCTTCCTTCCTTCCTTCCTTCCTTTCCCCCTCCTCGTCTAGAACGTTTCCATTGCCCCCTTGCCTTGCCTTCCCCCTGCCATAAGACCATCCCTAGTCCGATTCCCTTAACGCCTTTTTTCGAGAAAAGAAGGAAAAAGGAAAGAAGAAGAAGAAGAAAAAAGACACAAGCCCCATTCCCCAGGGCAGGGCAGTGCGCAGATGAGATTATCAGGGTATTAGAAAGGGGAGGTTCGAGGAGCCTGCAAAAGAAGGGACTGTAGAAACCCTCCCCATCCTGTCTCTTCGGTGACGGAAATGGGGGACAGGAGCGAGAATGGGAATAAGAACGGGAATGCATGCATGCTGTAGAAGAGAAAACGCCAAGCCGTCTTACCCCGAAGGAAAAAAAAAAAAACAAAGAACAAAGGGAAAAAAAAGAAGGAAAAAAAAAAAAAAGGAAAAAAGATGCAAGGTCATGCCGGAAGTCGGGCAAGACCGAGAGGAGGAGGGGGGGGGGGGAAAGTAGATCGGAAGGTGAATAATGGCTCAGTACCCGGCCCCAGAGTACTGGCTGTCCTCGAAATAAGGATGATTGCAGGCCTGCTTCGCCGAGATGCGACTCACAGGATCATACTGGAGCATCATCTCGAGGAGCTGTAGCCCGACGGGATCGAGACTGGGACAGAGAGACTGGCCGGCGTTGCGCTGCCATTTGGGGAAAGACGACTTGAAATCCGGGTAAGAGGTGACACCAGGCCAAGACTCCTCCGTCGGGGTACCCAGCAGACGGAAAGTCTTGAAGATCTGATCGATCTCGGAATCGCCGGGGAACAGGGGCTTGCGGGTGCACATCTCGGCGAAGATGCAACCAATAGACCACATGTCAACACCAGTCGAGTACTGGCGCCCGCCGAGTAATATCTCGGGAGCGCGGTACCAGAGGGTGACGACTTCATGAGTGTAAGTGCGAAGGGGGACACCAAAAGCGCGAGCGAGACCGAAATCAGCCAGTTTGAGGTTGCCTTCACGGTCAATGAGAAGGTTCTGGGGCTTGAGATCGCGGTGCAGGACGCGGTGGCTATGGCAGTAGCGGATGCCGTAGCAGAGTTGGCTCATGAACTTTTTGACCATAGCATCTCCCAGGCCAAGACGGCTTAGACTGGCGCTCGAGCCCTCAGGGAGAGCCTTGCCACGACCACCATCGCTGACGGGGAGGGCTTCCATATACTTCTTAAGGTCCAGGTCGAGGAACTCAAAGACAAGGTAGAGCTTATGTCCGTCAGCGTGTACAATGTTCAGGAGGCGTACTATGTTGGGATCGCGCATCTCCTTGAGGAGGGAGATCTCGCGGATAGCCGTGCTAGGCACTCCCTCGTCTTCTGCTTCCAGTCGAATCTTCTTGAGTGCCACGATACGCCCGCCATTACCGAGGTCGCGGGCCTTGTAGACGACTCCATAAGTGCCTAATGAATTGTAACAACATCAACATCCATTTCCCCTGATTCATCACAAGACATGTGACGATGAATGCCAATCATGACACGAAATTCTCGATTCTCAATTCTCACCCACCTTCACCGATTTTCTCCAGCTTCTGATAGTTCTCCATCTTGAGAGAACTTTCCGTGGCCAAAATGCCCAGTCTTTCTCCTTCTCTCGTCTTTCTTGCTTTTTTTCCTTTCCCTCTTTATTTTTTTCTCTCTGCCACTTCCTCTAACTCCACGTCACGATGACGACGGGCAAACGGTAATCGGTGCGGCGGTGATGGTGGGGAATTCAAACGGTAGGTCGTAGATCACAGATCGGATCGAAAGGCGTAGACAACAACACGATGAGACTATATCATAAACCCAGCACATATCCGTTAACATTCAAGCTCCAGTTCCAAATGGCAGAAGAACGACCCCAATCCCCAGACCCCGCTACTTAGCGAATCCAGAATCAGGCCATCGCACTCCCCCACCCAGCCACGATTGCACCACCCGCATGATCCCGCTCCCACCCATCCGCCCACATCCACTCCGTCGACCAGGCAACCGGATGGGGGGGAAAAGTTCAACAAAGTGCCCAAGTCACAACAACCATGCCATTGTTCTCCCTCCCCGGTCCCCCCTCCCCGCTGCATCAGACGACTTTGCACGCAACGCACAGGGGAAAATGAGCGCCCCCCTTTGAAAGCCCTCAAGCATCCAACAGCCGGCGGGTATCGGAACCACACCCAACTTACCTACGAAGCATGTGCCAAGACCTCTGGGCACATTGGCGCCGTTGGGGAAGAAGCCCGCTCACAGCTTTGCCGCAAGACTTCGTTCGCTGCTGCTGTGTCGTCGTCGGTCAGATCGCTCGGGGCAGGCAGTCGCGAGACTGACTGAGATTTCCGAGAGTGGTGTCGGGCGCCGGACAGGCCAGTCGGTCCTGCGTTTGTGTTTATGTTTGTGTTTGTGTTTGTGTTTGTGTTTGTGTTTGTGTTTGTGCGTGTGCGTGTGCGTGTGCGTGTGCGTGTGCGTGTGCAGTTGCTGTGCAATTGCAGAGGGTGGGTTGGGATCCAGTATCCTTCCGCGATGTGCGTTGCACTCGGTGGGGTTTCCGTCGCTGTCGTTCTTGTTTGTTGTTTTGTGGGCACAGCCCGATTGGCGCCGCCTTAGTTTGCAGTCTCAAGGAAGGCAAAACAAAAAAAAAAGGCCTGTCTAATTGACCTTGTGTTATCCGTGTGTGTGTGTTTTGTTTCTTTCGTTGCGCGGGTTCACCACACACAAAATCCCACCTTGGGTGCTTCCGGACGTAAACAAATTGGCAAGCTGAGCAAAGCAACGCGTTCCTGACAACACCCAGGCACCATCGCAGGCTTATCCTGGCCCGTCGGTTGCTCGCTACGGCGCGCGCAAAAGGAGGTCTAAGAGACCGCTTCACAACATTCTGGCGAATAGGGAGTCCTGGAATTCGGTACTTTGTACCGTCTCAAGCTGTTGCTGTTTCCCCGATGGTGGGGCAGGCCGCTCCCCACGTGGCTTGAGCACATAGGTTATCTTATCTCCGGATTGCCGGACCATTGTGGATCTAAGCAGTAAGGGGGCTATCAATATGATTTAGTGCGGGAGCAGAAAGGGGGACATCTCTACAGTAATGAGAACTCATTCCTGAGCGTATCGATCTTGTGCTACCAAACACATCCCAAATCAGCAGTCTGTTATATGTGACAAACAACCAGCGATCAGGAACGAAATGGCAATAGACCTCACCACTCTCGACGCGCACGAACAGCCATCTCCCCAGCTCAAAGGGAAATGGAAAGCCTACTCGCGGACCGAACACTCCGAATTCCTCGGCAGCCACCCCGACATCGACTGTCCAACCATTCCCGAAAAGTGGGACGAATTCTGTCTCGCCAAACCCATCCCCAAAGAGACCCTTGCCGAAGCTTTCCAGGAGCTCCTCCAGGATGACCAGTCGCCCCTGCTGGATCATGAAATAGGGGATGTCCCTACGTACTACCATCCTTTACTCCCTGGTTCGTATCCTCCGCATACATGCTTCTTATACAAGGACGTAATGACTGAACCGGAAAATCTAGGCCTCATCATCATCCCCTCCCTCATCCCGCCTGGAATCCAAAAAGCCCTTCTCAACCGCCTCATCCACCGCGACCTCAGCAGCCCCACGAACCAAACCAATCTCCACCTACACTACACGCTTCCCTACCCCAGCGCACCCGCATCCTCCGAACCCAGCCCCAACCCCTCTTTCTTCACCCTCCCCCC
>JAOYMO020444160.1:0-19322 GCA_025802455.2 Iodosphaeria phyllophila | reverse complement strand
ATGCACCATGATCAACGGGTTCCGCTGGGATGCAAGAACGTCAAGTTCCGCGAGCACAACCGGGTCAGTTGGTCATGGGTAGCAGCAGGGATTGGTTCCAAAGCAAGGCCTTGAAGGTGTAACTGATTGCCTTAGCTTCCGTGGAAATGAGGATGACAATTTTCCCACCTGCCTTTAGGAGTAATGATCGAAGGAGATTTGCAGATCGCGGTGTCGCAGGATTCCCTTCCAAGGCAGCCGGCCAGTCGCCTGATCTCTCAAGCAGCAACGGTGACCCATGGAGTTTTGGTGTTGGGTGTGACAGGGCTAGGAGATCTTGTGGGCGGGGACTGGGCTTATAGCAATGTGAGAAATCTCTTGCGATGTAAATTGTCATATTTTTGAAAGCAAGAACGAGCACCATTATCACGCCGTGAAATTGCAAGGCAAAGCCCGAACAAGTACTAGCCACAACCCAGCAATAGTGACCAAACCCTGGCGGTTGGATACAAGGATGGAAGGACTGGAGGGCGCCAAACATGACATCATCCTACATAGAACCCCGACTTTGCTGGATTGTGCGGACCGGTCAGCCGGTCAGTCGAAAACGTCTTTCGCAGACGAAGGATCCTTGTTGGACCCTGAGAATGCCTTAACAAAACACACAGTAATTACTGGAAGATGCTGCTACTATGTACCCATATTGAAACTCCCGTTCCTGGCAAAGTGCGGGTAGGTACTCCAACTGTGCATAGAGTTGCATTTCTCCTTGATGATCGTATTCTCGCCCCGGGTGCGAAATAATATCGCAAAGTCGAAATCTGCCCTGCTAGTGATGCCGAAAACTCCCGGTATGCTCAGGAGCCTGCATGCCTCTCCTTAGCGTTTACGTCCGGAAACCATCATTTTCGGCAGTCTCATTGATGGTACGGTGTGCAATTCATAAATTTCATTAGATTGAATGGTAGGTTCCTGGGGTTCGTCAACAACCATGGTCGAGGAGAGAGCATGCCCACGGTTTACTATCGATGTATATCACATCGCTCTTCGCGAGTCGATGGCTTCATATCGGCAAACTCGAAAGTTGCAGCAAATTGAGTTTAATCGTCAAGAATCGGTTGACCAGGGATTCTGTGGTGCGCATGTCGGTCTCGGCCGCCAGCCGCCAGCGGACCGTCGGGTAATTACTCGTCAATTCTGACACTACGGGACGGACCAGTGCTTCACTTATTCAGACAACTTGATGGAGCGAAGATTCATTGAGCGGCACACCGCTGCAAAAAATAACTCCTCAGGGTGATGGCGAGACTTGAGCTAAGACAGAAGATCACGAGGCAAATATTGAATTGGATCTTGACCGCACCGACACATTGCACAACATTTGCTGATATCAACCATGGACAAAACTCTTGTTCTAAGGCCATTCATTCAGTGCCGGGCGGACAAATGCCCAAGCGGGACCCTCGTAAGTGGGTTCGGATTATCTATGGCTTCCCGTAGATAATCACCCATGTAGAAGACCCCCAAAGCCACTTACAAAGCAAATTGATTGGGCAAGCCTTACAGATAATCCGAAACCACTTACGAGGGGTCCCGCTTGGGCATTTGTCCGCCCAAGTGCCTCACTTCTTCTGCTTGGGGAAGTTGTGCGCGGTCAGCTGCCACCGCGCCGGCAACAGTGTGTGGACAGGGAACCTCTCCTGTCATCAAAGGACTGATGATCTTCATCCCGTTGTCCCCCAAAAGCCAAGCGAACTTCCGAAGCCGGCTTGCCCCATTTGCAATGCCAGAACCCTCAGAATACCTGTCCAATCACACGTCACTGATATCGTCATTGAATTGCCGATCATTCCCAGACTCATGGAACAACCCAACAGGCACTCACGGAGCTGCTGACGTTGTAGTAGTCTGTGCCCCGTGTTGGTCATTCATCCCGCGCGCTGCGCTGGCAACCTGCAATGATCAATCGGATAGACAAGTTGAGATGTGAAAACAAACAACCACAGTTTTGATAGTTGGCACAGGTTAATCGGATAATTTGAAATGTTGAATTCTGATGCATGACCGTGAAGGGGTGGGGGGCGGGTTACATCCAGTTGTTACGGATGCTTCAAGCCGAAGAGAAAATCTGTTGTGTACGGTCCCCGGCGTGTGGAACAGTCGCCAGGGTTAAAAGCCAGGGTGGTCACGCAGAATTCGGCGGCTTACGGGCGTGGCAAAATGAACCTGACAATCCGTACAATACTTGGGATCCTAGCATGTATTATGTTTGAGACGCTGCCAGAAAAGGAATGCTGAGGTCATTGGAGGCAAGGAGAGACGTCACTGGCAAATGCTCATTTCTGAAAGGAACATGGATCGTGCGAGGAAGCTGTCTAGAAGCACACAGGTTGGGGAGATCGTACTGACTTTTCCGGACACTGCGGCCTGTGAATGGTTTGAAGATTTCTTGACTGTGTGCGAAGTAGATATTTTTGACTTTCACTTTCACTGCCAGTCATGTGTTTCGTGTACTAGCGATGACTGTTTGGGACGAATTGAGAATGTGCAGGCCAGTACGCGGCAACCAGGGCAATGGGTAGTAGCCGCGTGTGAGAACTCTAATTAGGAAGTTTTTGTCCCTAGATCCCTCACGAATCTGTAGGGTAGTTTTCATCATGTCTGACTGATAGAAGATCCAGTTGAGTTGAAACCAGTGAATACCTGACATCAGCCGCTTTAATCAATTCCAGGTAGAGGGATCAGCGAGGAGTACAACATAGGAAACCCAGTCGTGTGTAGGCGAAAGCAAAGATCGTTACAGCATGGGTCACGGGAAGGAGGATTAATCCCATTAGCCAACAGCACAAATGTCACGGCTTGCCTCAAAGCAACTGGCTCTTGATAAGTCATCAAAGCAACCATTCGTCCCTCTGCTCGGGCCTATCCGCCATCTACCCGCCCGCCCGTTAGCGTAATTTTCTCGCTGAACACATGCACCCTTTTGAACCTTCGCGCTCTTTCACCGTCCACCCTTCTCGTCTCCTGCCACTTCACACGGCTCTTTCTGTGGAGCCGCTTATATGCGCGCAGGTGAACCCAGTTGGCCCCGTGGCGAGCTCCCACCTGGCAGGTCTGGGAGGCTCCATATCGGCTTGGACCCTTAAAACTGCACACGCACTCTCGGCGCTGAGCGCTCTGTTCAGCCCCAGGTTTTCTTGGTTGCTGTCAGCAGTACTGTATTCAGCAGCAGTACCTGGCAAAAAGCAAGGGTAAACACCACCATATTTCACTACACCATTTTCGACTGATTGCATCTACCGACGTCTCCTGCATCTCCGGCATTTTCATCTGTGTCAAACCCAAACTCAACTCAATCCACAACTTCGGACTCGAGCAGACCCCCCAGGTTATTGCCTGATGCAGCGTGCGTCCAGCTAACTGTGCAGGACGCCGGTAACAAATCGTCCGTCGAAAAGTGGAACCATCACGTTCAAACACACGCCTGCTTTCCCTTCTTTGGATTTGCTGCAGACCGCTGTCGAACTGCCGTAGAATCCTCGTCTGTTAAAGAGAAAAGAAAAATAGGGAGTCGACTCGTGAGACTGCATCCTCAAGTTTACGTTCCCATTGTTCACCACGGCTGTCTACCATTACCGACGACGAGGTTACAGCCAGCTCTCTCGTGTTGCTTCCGACCTCAGATTACGCCGCGAAACAACCTCAGTCGCGCCGGGTCTCACGAGCAAGACCCTGACAACCCGGTGGAGCCGTTGTCATCGACAGCAGGAGAAACTGTTGTCGTGTCGGGTAATTGTGCCAGTGTAGTCTTTCTCCCTGCTTGACTCAGGTCTTGTGGGGGATAACTGGGATTACCACGCCAGCTGGTAATCCAGTGTAACGGTGCAGCTGGTGGGACTTACACCCCATTCATCACTTATTCTTGCTCGTAATCCGCGCCCTCTTGTTGTGTTTCGCCACAACAGTCCCTACGAGCTTTCGAAATCGATTCGCATATTTTATTCGATCGACGCGCAATCGTAGTGCGCATTTTAGTACGACAAGGAACTATTCCGCTATGGATCAGCAAGAGGCACCAAAACCTCCACGACCTATCCGGTCCGACTCTGCCTCCAATTCAGGGTCGTCGGGGGGCGAAGATAACGATGCGCACATGCCTTTCCCAAGGAGCACAGAACTACAAGCGCCTAAGCCTCTGCGACCTTACCTCATGAAGCGTCGAAGTAGCGGGCCTCTTCTTGTGCCTCGAGATTCGTCCCAGGTCGGGCCCGTTCCCGTCCATCTTGAACCCGGCGATGTCAGGGCCATGAGCCCGAGACGGACAGGCGAAGATATTGAGCATCTCAGTCAAGAAGCGAGAGAAGAATTACACAGGTAAGTTAAGCACGACTCAGGTACAGTACACACTTCGGAATCTAATTTACGGATATGTAGGCATGCCCAGGCACTTCAAGATTCCCTCTTGACCATATTCAATCGCATAGAAGCCGTCAAGGAAGAACATGACAAGTTGGACAACAACAACAAATTCCTGCAGAAATACATCGGGGACCTAATGAGCACGAGCAAGATCACTGCTTCCACATCCTCGGCGAGAGGAAGGAAGTGATTGTTAACAGGAGCGGGAACATGGGGCGATAATTGTTGATCAATATAACCAACTCCTGGCGAATGCAGAATCCAGTGTACGGATTGCCCATTTTAACTTCGATACTTGATCTACCTACCGTGGGACAGTGGCCCATTCTCTTGGCACCTCATCGCCGAGGAACGAGGCTGGCGACTCAGCGATCCTTGGACAGACACGGCTGTTTTTATTGTGATAATTTGACTCGATAACACATGGCATGGCGCACGAGACGAGAATTATTTGAGCTGAGGCGCATGGAAAGGGAAAAGTTATGCCTGACGTGAACCTGCGAATGCGATTCGAGTAGCTTGTTAGCATGGTATATACCAAAAGGACCCTGTGGGGATGGAGAAGCATGGCCTGGTGCATGGCTCAGTGGCGTTACAATACTTTTTTATTTTTGAATTTATGCTTTTCGACAGGCAGCAAAGTGGCATTGGGCTGAAGGATATGATGTAGGTCGATTCAGCTGTGAAAGGCGGATGGGAAAAGTCTACGTTACTTGTTACCATGATACTTGTCTATTTCGCATCTTCGATAGCCCCTATTGCTACTTTGTATGACTATTGCGACACGATATCTGGATGATGATGGAGAGTGTTATATTATTGCCATCACAGATGTAAACAAACAACGTGGCGAGAAAATCAGTTGCTCGCCACCGTGCCCGCATTTCAAATCAACTACCATGTTCCACTCGCGATCGTTCCTTCGTTACAAAGATGGATTGAGTATTTGTGTTAGCACTAAACACCTTCGCAACGATGGAACTGACCAGGCGCCTAATTTGATGTTTGTTTGCCGTGAACAATAGCGGTAATCTGAAGTTGGAAGCGTTTTAGTTCCATGTATTCATACTTGGTTCGGGCATCCGTACCTTCCGTCCGTGTCTATATTATCCATCGCAGCCCAACCTTCGATTTGCGCATCATCGTACATCGTGCCGGTGCCCATGCGGCTTTGATGTAAGATAGCTGATCGCTCTTATATTTTCTTTTCCCTCCTTGGCGAATCAGGGAATCAAGCGTTCCGTAGTACAGTGGTAGCATATCATACAGTCTACACTGTGCAGTCTCCACATTCCATCCACCGTTCCTCCGGGGGGTATCCTCCTGTTGTCTGATACTTTTCCTTAGCTGGCCGCTACCTGGGCCACTTGAACTCACGAGATCCCTCTGAACACGACTATTTCTAATATCTCTTGCGGGCCGGCTCAGGACTAGGACTTCTAGTCAGACTGCGGTCGTCCCGGCCACGCATCTTCAGCCACTTCTTGGTAGCTAGAACCAATTCGCGCTCTAGCTCCGGCGTAGGATTCTTCCGATGTATGAAATTGCAGAAGCCGCCACGGACACATCCTTCGCCCGAGTTGAGACGACAGCAAGCCTCTCGGAAATCGGTGACGGGCGATAGCTCGCAGTAGATGGGGCGGCCAGCATACCAGCGGGAGTTGAGCTCGTCACAGGCCTGCTGGGCGCTATCTTCGTACTTGAAACGCGCGTAGACGTTGCCGATGAGGTGATCATTGGTGTTGTCGCAGACGACGAGCTCCTCCAGCTCGCCGTACTTGCACAGCTCGCACCACAGGTCCTCGTAGAAGGCGTCGAAGTGGTTGACGCACTGTTCCGGGGTGAGCAGCGGTCGGCCGTGGCCTTGCTTGCCTGCCGCGTCGTGCGCTGGGTTCTGGTACATGGAAGGGAGGAGGATGGTCTGGCTGTACGAGGGCTTGACGTGTTTGCGCGAGCATCGGTCGCCGTGGCGGCACGCGCCGATCTTGTAGTAGAAACTGCAGTTGACTTTGTCCTGTTCTGTCCCGAAGATTGACGCGAGGAAGTTGGCCATGATGGACGGCGATTTTTAAGGCTATCAGGACGGCCGTGCTGTTGTGTTCTCTTTCTATTTTGCAAGCTTCGTTGAGGATCGAGACCAGAATTGTGTTTGAAAGTGCGATTCTGAAAGTGCGATTCTGAAAGTGCGATTCTATGCGATAGTTCTTTCCTTGGCCTTTATTGGAGATGTCGCAGGTTTGACGCGCTTCCGAAGACCGGGCGGGCCAAGTACGTGGAAAGCTCCGACAGCTGATCCAAGATGTGGCTGACCAATTGGCGATAACAGTGCGCATGTGCGCGTGCTGGCTACGGTACCCGGGATGCAGCCACGTCTACAGTACAGTTGTCGTACCACAGGTCCTTGTAACGTCACAAAGCAAGATTTCACATGGAAAGATTGGAATGGAATAGTCCAGAAAGCACCCCTTCCTATTTGCAGATTACATCGAGTTTTTGATTCACTCTTCAAGTTCAAAAACAAGAGCCCACCAAATGCATAGAGCGACCAAGAAAAAAACACCATAGCTCAAATTGCTTCTGAGTATGGTAATAGCTATCTCTGAGGTATCTTCAAGGCAAGCAACCATTTTCACTCTTCCTGCTTCATGCTCCCTGCGTCCTAGCAAGCGAACAAGCAATCAAAATGTTTAAGTCCACCCCTCCCCCCCCCTCCGTTCCTTATGACCGATACCCCAGTCACAAGCAATTTGTCTATGAAGTTTTTTCCATTGGTCTACACCCCCCCGCCCTCCTTCCCTTCCCTTCCCTTCCCTTCCCTTCCCTTCAAGATACATTACTCCGGAGGTAAATCGTTCTTCAGACCAGTGGCAAAGTCCATGAGCGGACCGTCCGCTTGCTTCCCAGTAGCAGCTAGTAAGCTGAGAACCTCGCCCTGAGGGCTTGCCACCGGTGGATGGTCTGGTTGTTTCCCCGTCTCAGAGGCGCCTCCTTCAGATTTTTCCGACATCGGAGGTGGTTGTGCTGTCGTTGTCTCCTTTCGTATCGGTGCTTGTTCGGCGCTGCTGCTTTCTCTAGATCCTGTCTTATTCGCCGAATTGGAAGCATTACGATCTCCCAGTTTCTGACCTGGCACGATGGGATAGATGGCCATGATCTGTTGCGCTTGTTCTTCTGGTGTCTTGCCAGCGCTGTTCGAAATGTCAGTCCCCAGGATTTTAATATTCGATATCAGTATGGGGCAAAGAAACTGACATATTGGCATCAATAATCCACTCCAACTCTTCTTCTCCATCATTGCAACCTCCCGGACCGCTCTGAACTGGCTTGAAGAGTTTTGGTTTCCATTCGGTACCATCGGCCGCTCGCTTTGCCGCCTCCTCACGTTGCATATCCTCAATCCGAGTCTTTTCGTCCGTCGCGAGCTCGTGGTTTTTCTCTTTAACAGCCCTGGAAGTCCTGTGCCACAGTCTCTGGGATTCACGCTCGTCTTGTTCTGCAGAAGGCCGTACCTGGGGTCTTGAAGGTTTTGCCTTGGCGCCGTTGAAGAATAGTTCTTTATGTCCGGTCTTTCCAATTAATATTTTAGTAAGATGTATGTATTGTTGTATACCTTGCAAAGCTGGAAAAAGACAACAGAAAAAACAAAGGAAAAACAACATGAAATGAAACGAGATCCACTCACCCTTAAATCCTTCATGTGCATCTCGTCACTCCACAGACCAGATAACTCATACAAAACCTCACCGGTCTTGTCATTCCGTATTACACCGCCGATGGCATTATAAGTACCGCTAATCCAGCCCTTGGTCTTGAAGTCGATGTCGGCCACAAGTCCCAATTCGGGACAGCGCACGAAGCTATGATCACCAAGTTCGTATTTCATCTTGCCAACTATGATGCCGCGCGCGTACATGTTGGGCTGTGTCAGGATGTATCTCTCACCCCTGCGGGGATCTCGACCCCGGCTTAATAGTGTCAGATAAGCGATGCCCTCCATCATACTGGCTGCTGAATTGCCTAAGAATTTGCTGCGCGGTTTTAGAGTCCCGTCGACGCGGATGTGATGGTTTGGGGCCATGTAGAAATAACTTGATTTGGGCGGGTGATGGGACGTTTGTTCTGATACATAGTAGGCGCGTGTCTTGTCAGGCAGGTCCCAGTAGCATGTAAAGATCTCGCCGAGGATGGGATTAAGGGGTTTCTTGACGCCCCTGCAAACATTCCGCTCATCATGTCTCATGTCAGTCGATTCTGTAAAAATCAAGGGAGAGCCAAACCAAATAAAAAAAAAAAAAAGTCAAGCAAAGGCCACTGACGGAGGTCGTATGTGCCAGCCACTTAAGTAGAACTTAACAACGGACACAAATCGCTCGACGGGGTCGTCTATTTGAGGGATGGGAAGAAGCATCTCGGGATGGCACATGAAGCTGTATTAGCATGTCATATTTGTCAGCTACCATGAGGTTTCATGTTTTCTTGCGTTCTTGCGTTCTTTCTTCTCTATTTGGCATAGATAATGGGTCATATTTACTTAGTTATACGCTCCAGCATACTCCTGGGCTCGAGGATGAAAGTAGGAAGCACCACGCGGCTGAGGTCTGCGTTGGGTTTTAGATTGGAAATGATATGCATGAGAACTATAAGTCAATGGAAAATATTTAGCAAATATATACCACACATACAGCAGCAAGGAAACATGACCAGCTCGAATCACTGACCATTGCCCTGGTCTGACTCGACCACTTGCGTATCATCTTCGGGCTCATCAGCCGACGATCGACCTATAACTCCAAAAACCGTTCCGTTAGTCGATCGCGCCCATGGTTCATGCTTGTTTTCTTCTTTTCTTTTCTTTTCTTTTCATTTTACATAAGATCCTTTCTTTCTCGGATGGAGATGGTCCGTGAAGTTATACGCATTCATTTGGCCCTCCATCCCATATTTTCTTCCGTCTCTTCATTTTTTAATTTTAGTCTCTCAGCTGATAGCCCTTACTAGAATTGGAACCGGTCCTTCTTCGACTCGATAGCCCCATGCTGGGCATCTTTCAATACAAGAACACCTATCGATGGATATTTCGCACGGATCTCGTTTCGTTTCTCTCAGAAAGGCGCCTGTTGAGCTACCCGTATCTATTCTGTGCTCGTCCGATGCCGGTGCGCGCTTGTCTGAGGTAGAAACCGTGGTTACTGAAAAATGTCGAGGGGGCGATGGTGAATAAGAATTTGATCCTCCGGTCGTTGTTGTCGGTGTTGTTGTTGGCAAGCGTAGCGTGACAGATCCCGGGACGGTGTGAATGATGGTCAACCGAGCGAAGATACCTTCCTCTGCTCGATGTCTGCCTGTCGGCTTCCTACCCACTCTTCGCCTATCGCTGCATGGGGCCCCTCACTGGCTCGGGGTTTTACATGCGGTACAGTGGGAGTGCCTTATCGATAGAGTGCGGGAGATGCTTGGACTGGTCCTAGACTGGAACAGGATGTGGGCGTAATATCTCGAATCGTCTAAAAGTTGTCCACCGAAATCATCGAAATCGGGATAATATTTTTCTTTTCGCTGATGTGTTGGTACTCGGTACAGTTCTAACACCACCGCAGGAAAACGCGACATATGAGGTGGGTGATGAAGAACTGAAGACAAACACTGGCAAGCTAGATTGCTAGAGTGCACTAATTCCAACGGAGTACGGAGTAACTCCCCCACCAACCTGCAAAACTCGGAGGCTCTAGACCCCTGCCGCTGATGACGTGATTCCACCGCTGACAAGCTTTTGATCCATGACCAGAGAGCGTCACTCTTTCGCACAAGGAAGTCGCGACATGCACGCGTCCTCACGACTGTTGGGGGGTGTGTGTCATCTGCCATACCGAGAGTGAGAATAACTCCTTGCAATCATTTCAGCTCCGGTGCCACAAGACAAGTATCCATTTTATCGAATCGGCTGGTCTCCTGTACTACACACAACAACATAGTTTACAATCAAGTGGACATTTTGTCGCACAGGAGTTACTGTTCATCATGCATCATCAATCTGGTTCGCCAAAAGCAAGGACCAACCTTTGACTCTTAATTCCATAGTTATCCCCGATTTTGTCGGAACGATTAATCCTCCACACCAGCACACATGTTGGTCGGGCCATCAGTGAACTAACCGCAGTCTGTCTTGCCAATTTGTTGACTGAAGGATGGGGGCTGGTTTGCTACTGACCTGGACTGGGTAGCACTAAGCAAGCGTTAGAGCTCTCCCAAAAGAAATGTTGCGGCAGGCATTGCATTTGTGGTGATCGTGGTCGATGATAACTACCACGAATTTACGATATGGAATAAAAATGCATTTCCAGTATTTAAGCTAGTGACCTGTAACGAAACACTCAATGACCTAGTTTAATTTAAGGCATTTCATTTCTATTCACTTCGCTGTCGAAGCGCTCTGCTTACTAGAAGTTTGGTGTGTTTATTGGTGTAGTAGAGCACTCCGACAGCTAAGGGGATAGTGTTCTGTCTACCTACTTCCGCTCTTCCGAAGTCCGTAATCAAGGCGCTACCAAGGTCCAGTGTTGGTCTGCTGACAAACTTTCGGAGGAACGGAGGTATTATCATACCTCCAGAGCAACAGGGGCGTCATGCGATAGTACTTGAGCCAGCCATAGACCTCATCTCGGTGGGAGTCATAAGTTCATTTCTCCCCCAGTTGATATCACTCAGAATTTTCTCGTAGCCAAACCATCACGACTTGCAACGCAGACCCAAGCAGTTCGAGTATCACACTGACATCTTTGGCATTCGTTAGTCACGCTTACTGTGCTATGTGCATGCTCAGCACGTCACGTGGTTTTACCAGGCTGTATGAGCAAGTGGCCGTCAGAAAATTCGATTTTAATCTGTCTCATCCATCCATCGCTCGTTCGCTCGTTCGAATCTCCATTTCTATCGAATGTCGTCCCGGGTATATTCTCACGCTTTGCCCTCTCTTTTCCGTGGCAGACGACCCTCCCGCGTCCAGATCTGTTTGTTAAAGTCCCATCCACCCATCCATCATCTGCCCAAGTTATCCTTCATCCTTCGTGCTTTGCAGCTCTCCTGTCGTGCGATATCCATCAAACCCAAGTCGTCTCCTTTCACGTAACATCTTGATTTCTGCCACAGGTAACCCTCAGTGGCCTCCCGAACTTATCTATCTGCTTTGATCCGACACCCCCTATTTCCTGGTCGCAGAACTCAGCGAGTTGGTGACCTTCTCCTAATGCTTCCCAATTTTGCTGAGCCTCGACCCCTTCACTGGTGCTGGTAAGGTCTTGGCGAGTTTATCTCTCTCTGTGGAAGAGTCATATTAGCACGAGATCAAAATGGAGAGTGGGATCAGTTAACGCAAGAAAATTGGTCACTTACCACCTTCGTCATCAAAGAGGATTGTAATGTCATCATGCTCGCCCGGGAAATCCGGCATGTCCAGACAGGTAAATGCCATGTCGTCCGTCTTCTCCCCGCCATCATCTGGCACCTTTGGTAGTGGAAACTTGGCATCTTCCAATTTTAGCCCTGCTTTGTTGCTCTTCGTGCAGCATTCAAACACGTCAGTCCCCTTCAGCACGAAACCCATAGCTTGCCCGTGATGCCAGTCCTCGAAGAAGGCTAGCAGCTGTACGGTCTTGTCCTGTTGAACAACCTGAACACGAGCTGTGCCTGACTCCCACTTCTTGTACATGGGGACCACCATTCGACGACGGGAAATGTTCAAAGAGGCCGCAATGCCATCGAAGAGCACCGAGTAGCCGGTGATAGCCTCTTGAAAAGTGTGGAGATCTTTGAAGCTAGAAAACCGGAACGTGCGAACCGTCTGTATTCGTCCGACGGTGTTCTGGAGGTCGGTAAACCCGCGTGGCGCGTCCGCAAGACCAGGCCGATCTAAAACGGAGACGGTCATGTCATGTTGAGGGTTCCGCAGTGCCTGCAATGTCAGGATATCCTTGGTGCCTAGGCGCATTTTGAACTCGCCAGGGGCCATGTTAATCCTGTCGACGATGGTGGCCACGGGTGCTCCCTTGGTGTCCATGGATGTCACCTCCAACCTCAGCTTTTCGGCTAAAACAGTGGGAGGGGTACTGTCTTCATCGATTTCGTTGACCACGCGGACAAGTTGCCAGGGCATCCGTCCTACGACTGACAAAGACGGCGACTTGGTATCTGATATACCTTCAGTTGTATTGAAACCCTGCAGGGCTACTTCACCAGCGAGTTCCTCGTCGGAGTGAACATAACTGCCCTTGATCAAGCTACACAGCTTTTCGCGCTCGGCCTCGTCTTTGAAAGTGAGTATCATACGGCACTTGGTCTTCGCATCAGTATAGGCGAGTTGTAGCATGGGCTCGCGCTGGTCACTACGAAGATAGGCGTATTGAATAGGCATTTGTGGCAAATAAAAGTGAGTAACTCCACTTAGAGTTCGGATCCGCGGGCCTGTCACGATAGCTACACGATAGCCCCTGTGAAAGCTGCGCTCGCCTGTTGGGCTATCCTTCTTCAATATCCGCTCGAACACGGCAACCTCACATTGGGAGACTGGCTCCTTGGTAAAGGTCTTTCCGTTGGGATCAGCGTCTAGATAATGGAAGCCACGGAGTTGTGAGCGCAAAATCATGGCTTCGTCCTTGCGTGGGAAGAGATAGGACTGAACTTTGGAGCCAAAATCGAACAGGTTGAAGATCATGCCGAAATCCTGCGGGTTGCACCTGACCGTGAGAATGAAACCTCGAGGCATCTTGATCTCGAGTGAACAACTCTCCTTCCTCCATCTCACGTGCTCCCATGCCGGCCCCGCGCTCTTGTCTTTCTGTATGCGCAGCGCGAGGGTGCCGTTCTGGCTCGCAAGGACAAAGTTGATGGTGGCATCATTGAGTGATCGCACAATGGAAATGATGCACGGTAGGTAAGCTTTGGTTGACTCCATCCCCTGCTCCGTCAGGTACGCATCGGCTGGAACGCGCCCGTAGTTGTAATTATGTGCCGTGTCTCCGATAGGAAGTGCTTCCAAAACACTGCCATGATTAGTGGCCTGATTGTTGGTGAGGAGTGAGGCCCAATTTCCGTTGAGAATAGCAGTGACGTCCTGACTTAGAGATGGATATTCGACCCATATAGACTTGTCCATCATCTGCGGCATGAAAGACTCATCAGGGGGTAGAAAATCATTTTTCTTCATAGACAAGGCAAGTTTTTTGAGGGTGTTGTTGATGGCCAGCTTAACCTCGCCCATATCGCCTTCAACGGGACTGAATTTGCCCTCGGCGATCTCGGGAAGAGCTTTCTCCATCAGCCAATATCCCTTGGTGAGGTCCGTGTAAGCCTGATAGCGAGCCATCAAGTGTTTGGTCTCATCGGAGCTGTTAGGTCTTGTCCGTATGGTGGCTTCGAGGCCTGTCCTTCCCTTCAAAACCCACCACAAGGCAGCTCGACAAATGTCTTCCGACTTAGACGCACCCAATGGTTTAAATTGTTCGGCTTGAAGTCTGAATAGCTCATACAAGTGCTTGGTTCGCGCAATGAACTCCTGATATGCATCGTCCACGGCGGCAGAAGCAGTCGAGACGCCTTCATTGGGTCTCCGAGAAGGATTCTCAGGCGACTGCTGAGGGAAGATGCGATTTTGCGGCTGATAAGAGACGGGAGTGGAGTAGTCGGAAGGTGGACTGTCGTTTACATTGGTATTAAGTCGGAGGTCTCTGGTCCCATCATGTGACCCGTGGGAGACGTGGTAAGAGGAAGATGGGCTGTCAGCCTGTTGAGGACGAGGAGGGAGAGGCGAAGTGGGCGGCGGGTGAGCTCGAGGCAGTGTTCCGGAATGATCGATCCCGTGGGGGTTGGGCGGTAATGGGGATCCCCGGGGGTGTATTCGCGAAGATGTGTTAGCTCTTGAGGACGAAGGTCTTGAATTTGATAGTGGCACAGGTGGATTCGCGTGTAATCTATCTTGCTCCGACTGCTGTGGGGGGTAGCCTCGCAATTGGCCTTGGCCGTCTCCTTGTCCCTGGCTTCTGCCTGGTGATTGGTTTTGTCCTTTGCCGTGGCGATGAGATTGAGTTCGCATCGGGGCTCTTGAAGAGAGTGGAGGCGGCGGTGCTTGTCCTGAAGGAACACGTACTGATTGCGCTCGCTTGAAGGACGAATCCCGGGGAGGGGGAACAAAACTGTTTTGAGGCGATTGTGAATAAGGTTTTGGTGGAGCTTGCGATTTCGATTGTGGTTGTGGTTGTGGTTGTGGTTGTGGTTGTGGTTGTGGTTGTGGTTGTGGTTGTGACTGCGATTGTGACTGCAATTGTGATTGTAGTTGCTGTGTTGATGGCACTTGCCGCGATGGACTTGAACCACTCCTGGCGGTGTTACGCGAGGAAACAACCACATGCACATTGGGAGACTCTGGCGATTCAGGTGACTCGGGCACTTGATCCTCCCACTCATCCGGCGATGAATCGTGGCCTTGGTCTTCAAACGGGTCTTCATTAGACGACCTCAATGCGTTCACGAAAGCCATGCTCTCTGCCTGTCTCTGCTCAAATTGTTGGATTTCAATGATAGACCTCCTTTTATCATCCTGGTTCGAGGAGACGCCCAGGAAACTACCCTGACCGAGAGCGTCCCTTGCTGGGACATCTCTAGCTGAAGCATGTTGTCGTGGCTGTGTTTGTGGTTGTGGTTGTGGTTGTGATTCTGGTTCTGATTCTGGTTCCTCGTCCGAATCACCCCCCAATGTAGAAAACCCCGTCTGCGTCCTCTTGAGAGGACCTGGCATGAACCCAGGATCGTCATTCTGTAATGATTCTGATCTTGACGGAATCGGCGCGATTTTGGGGATGGTCGGACCAGCTGGTGCAGAAACGGGGGCCGATTTGGAACGCTTTCGACGACCAATCTCACTAACTAACACTTCGCATTCGTCCCCGCCTTCACCGATAACTTCCGGGAAACTGTCAACAAATCGAACTGTCAAGCCTTTGCCGACCTTGGGTTTGGATTGCTTGGGACTGTGTGATCGGGTACGATGAGCTACGGTTGAGTTAGGATTGGGGTTTGTTTGGTTGCCATTGGCCGCCAGATCGAGGGCGGTGGGATATCGTGGAGCCCGGCTGGTATCGAGGGCAAGAACCGGCTGTTGGCGCTCATACTCTCGGTGTCCATGGGCGGGCGGTGGTGGCGGAGGGTGCGCGATTGAGAGCTTATCTGTTGTTCCCAGGAAGGCTGAGATATCGTTGGCACTCTTTTGTGAAGCATGCGCCCGCTCCCTTTCTTTTTCAGCTGTCTTCTCCTTGCCGAAGAATTTGCCCATCAGCCGGTCTCGGCGCCGCCCCTCTGGTTCCATGCTTATCGGGCAGCAATGGCCAGTCGGAACAGTGTGATTGAGCACGAGGCTGAGGAGAAGGGGTTTAGCTGTAGGACTGGTAAGTCGTGATGGTCGATGGGATGGATCGAGGTAATACGTGTCTGTCAATCTTAGCGGTAGTTCGTAGCCCGCCCGATTGAATTGTAAGTCCGAACGCTTAATTTTGAACTGCAAATTCCTGGAATGGATTAATCTAGTTTCTGTTTACTGCTCGCTCTTTGACGATCAATCGCCCGCATGCAATGTGACCTGATGGGGATGCATTGGTAGCAGAGAGACTGGCAGCAACTTGTCGATGGTAGCCGTACCGTAGATACCGCACTCTATCAGTAACTGACTTGATAGCTTCCTCTGTTGCGGTATGGGGCATTCAGACCCCTACTGTACATCTGCTGAACCTGGAGTCGGCAGTCCCCAGGAAAAAGAGACCGGGGTTCGCCGCGGGGCACGGCAGCAGGGCCGGCAAGCCCGGCAGGAACACTCACTGTCAGTTTCGGGCTTCGGGCCAGCATGGTTGGTTGTAGCATTTGCTGCCGAATTCTTGTTCCCGTGATAATAAGACATTCGTGGAAACTGAACTGGGGAATGGTACGATCCTGTGATGGAGGAGTCGTAGGTCTCTAAAGTAATAAGATGATATTTTACTATTATTCACCCGCCCACATTGTAATTGGAGATCCCCTCTCCTGTTGTGCTCCGGTTCACCGCATCATCCGGCCGCTAGAAATTACCCACCAAAGGTTGGTTACCTCATTACGTTGCCCGGAGAGCTCAGGTTGCTGAAGGGTTTGTGGCCGGCAACGACGAAATTGACTCGTGTGCAAAATTATATTTTATTTGAGGGCTACAGTGCGGAATACAAAAGCAGCGAAATGATGAGCCATGGGCCTCTCTACCAAGTATCGGACAGTTACTACCGCATCAAGAAGGCCCATCAAAGTCGGGACGCTTGAGGAAGCGTACCGGTAATTGGACCGTGTAACTTGTCTCCTCGACGGATTTCTGGAAACCCCGTAACGTGGACATGAGGAGACTACTAAGTCCACCTTTGAAGAAAATGAAAAATCGAAATACAGATGGCGTGCACTGGAAATGCAGCTAGACAGAATTGGTGTTTATAGACCCTGGAAAGCTTCAAGTCCGAAAAGAGCGAGTCAATGCCTGCTCAAATGATGAAACAGGGTGACCGGGAACTCTGCCATAATTAACTCACTAGGTCACGGCGGGTTCGGAAATGGAAACATTCTGTGACTCTCTACCCCTTGTCAAGGTGCTTGTGTTGCCTACTAAATGGAGTATTTTATTTACTTTATCTGTTGGTCAAGTGCACTGGTTGCTATATTCGCTACGATAGGCTTCCCTGCGGGCCGAAAAAAATTCAAAGCCAGACAGGTCGCTACTGTATTTGAATGGTGATCTGTCCGGCTTTGGTTTTTTCTGCCCGTCCTGGTGCAAGATGCTCAGAGCGTGTCCCATGTCCCGGTTTGCAGCAGAGCTCCAGCACGGCCAGACTAACCCATAATTACATACCCACCGCCAACCAAGGCTGTCCAATGGATGAGCGATCATCAATTAGAGCCGCTAAAGACAGTGGATGGTTGCCAATCAGTGTCGCTGAATAGACGAATGATCGTCAATCGAAACCCTCGAATTAATGCATGATGCGGTGCTAAAGCTCACTGCTCAGGCAAGGAATACGCCTCCAGGGAGACGGGGTCGAGCGTAGAATTTTGGAATCCGAAATCGTGGTAAGCCGCTAGACTAAGGAGCAAGTAATGCTACGATCTCCATGTTACCCAAAGAGATGAGATCCTACATAGTTAGTACGTTAGGTAAAGCTTTATACCAACCAGTTCGCACAGAGTTTGGTGATACCCGTACTGGTAATTACCTATGCTTGTTTCCCAAGACGAAAGTCATGGTAATTGCACTATTCGCTCCTCTGCTGTGTACAGTAACCCAGCCTATCATCAAAGTATCAGAGGAATGGTATCATATATCTCTTGTTTCAATTTTGAATGCATAAGTCCTACTCAATCTGCAGCATGCAGAATGATCGATACGGCAGCGACCTCAAGTCATGCCAACGTTCGCAGTGGGTGTAGTTCACCAACAAATTTAACTAACACAAAACCACTTGTAAAGTCTCAGCCCATACATATCTGTGATCCACAGCTACCCCATAATACACTATGACCTCGTAACGCGATCCGCTTTTTCTAAATGCTAAGTGCGAGAAGCGTAGAAAACAAGGGGTTTGAACTTCGATGTGCAAGAGATTCTGCGTGATTGCTCTCAGGGATCTTCTTTCCGTCAAATTCCCGATAGTTCCTCCGTCTCACGGACCACTTCATGAAGCGCCACGATGATACTTCTAGGGGATAAAATATCACGACTTTGATTTGATTATGAAATCTTCAGCGAAATTTATGGCATATCGGCAGTCTCCACTGTGCTCAGTCCCGAGTCTCAGGTTATACCTTCGAATTCTTGAAATATGAACTTTGGTGTCTATGAGAAGGCGTTCGTTCCCCCCACGTCTATTGCAGCGCCGAGAAAAGGGCTGCGTACTGATTTGATGAAAGACTTAAAGGAACAAGAGTTAGTGGATACGGCGGCTCTAACTTTATGCTTAACGGAAAGGAATCCTGGGTATCAATCAAGCTTGTCGAGAGTTGCAAGATCGATGACTGGCTGTGACAGATCATGTTTGCGCCGGGTTTTCCGAAGTGTCCAGATATCGAGATCGACTATGTATCACCTTAAGCGATTCCCGTTTTCCGCGTCTGTCACCTTAATTCGCAGATGAATCAATGCTGCCATCTCTACCTACTTGCCCGTCACCGATCGCGGTACACTCCCGCTTCTGCAACCTCAAGTTCCACAATGTCCACCCATGCCAAAGAAGCGGGATAGTGCGCTTGCCAGACGCTGTGCAGCCGAAAATCACGGCAAGATTTTGTTTCATTGCGTACCAGTCAGCGTCGTCCCAGCAAACAGAATGCGGCAGGAGAACTGGTCGAGACATCATGCAAATTTGCAAAGTTCGGCAATGAAGAACGATTGTAATTAATTGTCTCCAGAGCAAGTAACGATGCGTTGGGGATGGGATTGCCACACCTAATAACCCTCCGTTGATCCTCAGGCATTTCGGGATCGCAGGACCTAGAGAAGGCGTTCATTCCGTAAATCTTGAGGGCGGGATCGGCTTCTTTCTGGTTCTCAGGCGTTTTCTATCATTTGTGCGCATGGGTGGAGAATCATAGCCAACTTAGCTTAGATGGCTCGACTAAAACGTTATCTAAACACTCAACTACCGGTACCACCTTGTTATTCATTACCTTGTAATTTTGTCCCCTTGCCTATAGTGTCGGGTCCTCTACTTGGATAGAAGAAGACTCATATGGTGTCGCACTTTCCTGGCCATCTCCCATTGCATTGCCCAACGATGATATATGGTTACAAGGACAAGGCCTGTGCGCTTTGATGACGAGTTGTAGGCTATCACCAGTTGATAGACTGACTGAGGGGTGTTTAGCTAACAACATCT
>JAOYMO020444159.1:39526-49934 GCA_025802455.2 Iodosphaeria phyllophila | reverse complement strand
TGGAATCTTGTACGATCCTGTGGCCCCTGTAATCTATCCAAGGGCACTATGACCGGTGATGAATATATCTATAAACTGATAATAACACCCAGTAACTCAATTTCGCTCGATGTCAGACCCGCAAAACTCCCCCAGTAGGTTGTACTTGTGGATAACCCGTTTCACGGTAGGATCCTGTTTTCGTCCCATTCTTGTACACCATGAACATTTCAAATGCATGAGATTCCAAGGCCCCACGGGGATGACTTCGTTGACCTCTAATCTCATAAGCAGTTCTCGTGGACCCTTATCACAACGAATATCAACTAAGGTGAACTCTACCCGCTCACCGTAATCCTCTATGGAAGATTCTTCATAGCGAACACCCCGAGTATTTTTATCATCATAGTCGAACTCGTCATCTACATCTTCCATGGGGCCGCCTCCTCTTTAACTGGCTGGCACCGCTGATACTTTTCATAGAACTCAGAACCGCCGGGAGCTATTTCCTCCAGCATGTTGAACATTGATTCTAAAACCTTCGACCAATCAAGCATGACGGGCATCATCTGACCTGCGAGCTGACCTTTGCTCATTCCGATCGTGTAACGGTTCTGCACGACATCCAACATTTTTTCCTGCAGATCGAAAATATTTGGCTCCGCAAACTTGCTTCGGTTATCTCTGTGATTGGATACGGTGAGGTCGTATTTAACCGGGTATGCCCACCCATTAGTCAACCACGATTTATTTAATGACCAATCAGTGGCAATAGCGGTACCACCGGTAGCTAGGAACTGCATAGCCGCACGATTACGCACACCACCTCTATCCATAGAGACGAAACAGTGCATATCCTTATAGAACTTCTTAAACATCCGCTCGTCCCATGATGCCTTGACGATGGACAGCCCCGGAACGTGCTCCATTAGGTTCATATTCAAATCATCATCAGGAAGTGTTTTGATGATCAGCTCGACGTTCTCAAACTCCTCATATCCCGGGTTGGTGGCATCGCCACGGCCGGTACGCAGGAGATGAAATGCCTCGATAGCACGCTCTGGGAACTCGCTAGGATGGCCCGTAAGGACCATACAAAACCGGAACGGTGCATCGGTGGACCAGGATCGGGTGATCGGGCTCCAGGGGTCACTATTAAACCCAGGTGCCAATAACCCTAGGGGGAGGGGATTACGGTCTAGGAGGGGGCTCAGGGCATTGTAAGTGACCTCATCCTGCGCAAGGATGACATCGTAATCCTGTAGCGCCGGTCCGATCTTCTTATTCGCCGTCGGAAACATAGTCTGTGCGTGTGAGGTCCACAACACATTAAGGTCAGAGGATTTTATAAACGCACGGGGTATCTCTGCATTGACCGGATCTACGTAATGCAATGTCAGATCAAAACGATCCGGATACGACTTAGTCAAGGCCGATGCCAGAAGTGAGGGCACGGGAGGATGCACGTCGGTAGGGTCTAGAAAAACCTCAATACCCATTTTTAAGAGAGTCGCCATCAACTCAAAGGTATCAGTCCCGCGCTCCGTACCACTGGTGAGCGAAGAACGCAATAAAACCTTCATAACTACCTCCTAGGTTATGAGTAATCATAACCTATAGGACGTTATTTCCGGTCTTCATGATCAAATCTGTCACGAACCATATCTAATAACTTCTGTTCCGCCTCAAACTCCCACGGCTCCCACCGTTTTTCATCCCCGTGACAGTTGTAAAATCCCTGCATCGCTGCGGCTACAGCGCGTTCTCTGCTGGTTGGATTATGATCTTGAGTCGTCATGACTCAATCGCCTTCTTCACTCTGGTCTTGATGGACGTACCCTTGACACTACTTGCTTCTTATCGTTTTTGGCAATGAGATCTCGCAACTCAAATTCCCACTTATCCGGATCAAAGCCCCACTGACGGGCATCCCACTCGGTAGCCATCTGCGAGGTAGCTAGCCATAGGTCTAGAAGTTTGTCCTGTATCTTGCGGTCTTTTTCCGCAAGCAGACGCTCTCCAAGTTGGGCGTAAAACTTCTCAGGAGCTGGCATGGCATACAAACCTCTTCTATCCGACCGAAACACCGTAGAAAACAGTCCCAAGAAATAGACCGTCTCCATCAGGTACCGGATTGACCGCAAACTCTCCTAGCCGAATACATTCGATAGTCCGCACTGTTCCCCACATTTGGATTACCCCCTGAGTTCCTGGGTAATCACCCTCTAGTGCTGCGGGACGATGCAGGTATCGATCAAACTTTTTGTAAATGTAGTACATACGTCGTAAAGCTTCATTTTCCTCTATAACCTGTCCATCATCACCACGTAATGAATCGCACCAAAACTCAAGACTGATTCGGGGAAACTCCATTGTGTTGTGTGCGTTAGGAGATCCCCACCCGCCAGAGTTTCTGATGATAACTGCGTTAGTTTCCATACCGTTAATAGCGGCAAGATTCTTGTGGGCATACAAAAAGGGATCACGAGGATTCGTACCAGGAATGGCTCCGAGGAGATTCATCAAATCCGGTTTCGCTCGCAACCATTCCCAGCAGCCTGTGACAACGTCATCTTCGTCGCCAAGGTCTGCTCCACGAAACCCGCCATAGGGAGAATGCTGTTCAAATGCCATTAGTCCATCCCCGTTCGGAATGCAACACCGATGACACTGTCAGACTCCTGGGCAATGCCCATAAAGTCGTGAGTACCCCCCCTGCGCTGCTCGAACCACGCATACTTAACGCGAGATGATCCCCCACCGTATGTGATCTCACCATCCCATGAGTTGCGGTCCGATGAGGAGTTAATACGACCGGACTCACGAAGGCGACCACTGTGAATGTGAACTACCGCCTGAGTAGCTTGAAATATGCTGATCAACGCAGCCTCTAACGCAAGAACGGTTTCTGTATCAAGACCACCGGAGTGCTTCTCCAGATGCTCGTCTTCCTCATGGAAATCAGCTGTATAAGTAACCGTCATGACATCAACCTCGCGTGATTCTGTTCGTGGGGTTGGGCGTGAGGTTGTCTACATTGGTCACCAACGACTGAGCCACTTCCTGCACGAAGCATTCAAGATGATGAACGCCTACATAATCCTGAGCCTCGTCCGGAATGTTCTTGATATCAAAAATCCCCCTGATGGGGCCAGCTACACACTTGACGCGCATACCGGACTTCAGGTGCTCTGTGTAATCACAGAACAGAACGCCCACGCGATCCGGAGCACGGCCCCCGACCTGAATCATGGGCTCATCCTTGCCGGGCCGGATGAAGTTCAAATCTAGACGACACATCATCTGACCAACACGATTTAGATAAGGATCAAACATGTGCTCGGCTTTAGCCCAGCCCTGTACAAGACCACCCTTGCGCATGTAGCCGACATCGGTCAGTACCTCGACCTGGCTTCGATATAAATGACGAATCGAACTCACCTCATCCCTGTAAGGAATATCGGTAAAGCTATGGGATATCACCCGGAAACTCACCAGAATAACCCCAATATGGATTACTCCGACGAGTCTGATTACGATTGTATTGACGCTCAGGACGATCCTGAGGACCTAGTACACGACGCTGACCATTCACAAGCCACACATCATCGTTTTCAAATACCTGAGTAGATCCGTACGACGGCAAGGCTTCCACATCAATAGCCCGCATACGTTCTAGAAGCACATCAAGCCACATGAGGCCAGTGGGCCGAGCAGTGTAGAGTGCGGCTTGGGCAGCATTACTCTTGCTATAGGAATAAGAACCAATGGTTTCTGACTGTAACGGATTAGCCTTGATACGGTCATATTCACGTTCAAGATATAAATTATTGCCAAGCTCTAGAATGGCATACTTCAACAATCGTTGCATGTCCGGATCATCCGGCCACTCCACGATCTCTGTACGTAGTCGAATAAAGAAGGCGGCCTGGCTGAGCGCCTCGTCCACATACCCAGGAAAAGTAGCCTCTGGGCGGCCCGTGAAGTCAGCCAGGTCGTCAACGTCATACTCCGGAAAAGCTGCCATCAATACCTCAAAGCTTGCGTACCGCGTGTTCGAAAGAGACGGGGGGAAGCGGTTCGAGTTTACGGCGGCGCTTCTTGTCGAGCTGGTCAAGCTCATCTAGTTCACGCGCGGAGATTGTAGAATCCTCGCCCTTGCCCGCTAGTCGCTTCAATGTCTCATACTTGATATCGGCAAACGACTTACCCGTCCAAGGACCCTCACGGAAGAACTCAAATCCGTACAGAGCCTCCTGCGCTGCAGGGTCACGACGTAACTGCAAGAACGACCATCCGTTCTTATCTAGAGTATCCTTGTAAGCCTGCTCTTTGGTGTCGAACTCAAACTCCTGACCACGATAGGTAACCGTACCGAGGATAGTCATACCGTCCCTTACCATATGGATCAAGAACCTACCATCAACAGGAGCCTCGGTAGACTTAGCAGCCTCAGCCTCTTCCTTCTCCGCACGAAAACGAGCTACCTCGGCACGGAGGCTCTCCAGCTCTTGGTTGACCTCAGGAGGAGTTATCGACTCCACTACCGGCGGCATGAGGTCCTCCGCGAGAGCCTTCGGGGGGCGGCCCGGACCACGACGTACAGTTGCATCTTCTTCTGACATTCTATCCTCCATAGGATAACTTAGGTGTAATAGATACTATCGGCACTAAATGTCCAAATACAACTGTTTCCGACATTCAGGACAAGAAATATCTTCTAGTAATGCAAGTCGTGGGTTATACCCCCACATACCCGTACGCTTACATAGTAGTCTATGTGGCTCGTTTTTAAACGCTACCGCGTGCTCGCGGCCCTCCTTATCCCGCCATGCTTGAACCTTGGCACCCATCCTAACTGGACGCACCATATCCACCACTCCTAATATACCAAAGAACAGCCCCGGCTCGATTATCCCCTCGATGAGAAGCTTTTCGGCCAGGGCTAAACTGATTATCTATGCGTGGCATTCCGTTTCCGTCCAGCAAGCGTACAACCATTCGCGGTTGACTCTGCCGTCCTTGATCCATGCAATGCCCTCAGCCCATAGATGAACGGGTGCGGACATAACCGCAACGTCCAGCAACCCCTCTTGATCTAGCTCGCGTACCACCGAACAGGGGGCACAGCACTCCGGGCAACATGGATCAGCAAACTCATTCTGCGCGGCAAGATCCTCCGGATGTGGAAGACGGTTGAGAGCATCGCACACGAAAATGCCCTGCTGCGTAGTATTTAAAATCATAAAGTTCCTACCACCGATCCACTGGGCAGAATCCGATAAAAGTTAGTAGTAAGTCCACTAGGTACATGATCCGGCGAGTCACCCGTATAGGTGTACAGCAAATAGCCGTTATACAACACTTGCCCATCACCCCCTACACCGATGAGATTTTCATCTAAATCGTTTTGGGCGATCACATTGTCATCCGCGATAACGGGAACATATGTGTTCGGACATTCCGAAACACACGTAGATATTTCACTATTCTTATCGGGTATATACACATATAACGGAAGTCCGGTGCCATCTACTACCACAGCACCTATAGGTTCGATCTCTATAGAAGTGATAACCGTCGTATTTACGGGCAACGTATCCGAAGGAACGGGTGTGGAGTTATTAGGTGACGGCGTAGGCGTAGGCTGAGAACACGCCGCCAAGCTCATCAAAAGCACCGCAATAATCAAAAACCTCTTCATGAAATCTCCCTAGAGCTGACGAGGACTCGAAGATATGCCAACGAGTCCCCGTGCTTTCCCTACTTTATCACATCGGTTTACGGAAAGTCCTTAACCGGCTTAGGAGTCATAGCTTTCCGAGTTTGTACACGATCAAGGGAACTTCCTGTATGAGACGCATTACGTCCGGTCATCTTATCGTCCATCTGCACCGCCAGATAGAGGGTGAACACTACAAAGATGAACAAGAGAAGGATAAACAATAGGGATATATGTAAAAAGAAAAGTCCGATTCCACTGACGAACCACAGGGCACCGGACTTTTTCATGGGGTAATACTATCAGGAAGCTGTGGGTGAGTCTAGAAGCATATCCTTCGCCTTATACCGACGGTATCCTAGCTGGGCATACTGCTGCTCACCACCGGTGTATGTATGAGTGATATCATGCCCTGGATCCCCGTCAGCCTTAATCCAAGCCTTCAATAGTTCATGAATATTGTAATGCCCCGTGGGACACACAACGATTTTGTTAGTGTTGATGTCCGGCCCGCCTATACCCTTAGGCCATACATGGTGCTCGTGATTAATGTGACTACGCGGTACATGACGGATATGGACATCACAAGGATGAGAGGTAGTACGCATTGTCTCATGTGGTACTGCATCTATTGCTCGGATTTCTTCTTCCATAACCTCTCCTATAAGCAAAGAACCCCGCCCCTTGACGGGAACGGGGTTCTTCACGTAGCAGTATCTTAGTATGCCCGCGCCGGGAACTTCGACGGGGAAACTGTGTGTACGAACAGCATCTGCTCGGGGCGATATATGACTGGCATGATAGACCACTCAAGTAGGAACCAACGACCGCTCGGGTCTTCGCGTTCCCAGTTCTTAGCGAACTTACCAACGAAGTTCGGTGGCGCTGCGAAGTCGAAGGACGGTCCGATGATCAGTTCCATCGGGTTATTACGAGTGTAGTTACCCATGTAGAGCGCGCCATCCGGGATGAAGTCCGCGAATGTACCCGAGTCAGACTGGTACGAGGATTCAACCTTGTTCCACCGCAGACCCATGAAGTCACCGAAGGTACCGGTGTCGTAGTAGGAGTCACGCATACGGTCGGTTAGAAGGGCTAGCGCCGTCCCATTGCCAACGTTTGCCCACGCGTTGAAGATGAGCTGCATCGTATGATTCGTGATGTAAACCTCGTCCGGCATGACCTGTGAGTCACGACGAATAAGATCCTTCCACGCCGTGATGTCGGCCATGATCTGTGCCGGGGTGGCGTTCGCCCAGTCGGTTCCAACAGTAGGAGTATGTGACTGCGGGAACTTATAGTCTACTGTGAAGTTCACGTCAGAGAATGCCGCTGATAGACGACCACTCATTGCACTCCACCAGCAGATCTCGGCAAAGTTATCGAAGCGATTATTTAGGACCGCAACATCGCGAACGATCATTGCGTTGGCGTCCTGACGGTCACCAATCCCCTGACCGGCGGAACGGAGCATCTTCGTAGTAGACGGTTCAAAGCCCATCTTTTCACGTAGATAGATCCACGAAGCACTCTCAGAGCTGAATCCGGGACGCGGCACGATGTGCGCTTCCGAGTTCGGCACGTTTGGCTTTGCAACCTGACGCGTTCCACGAACCACATCCCATGCAGCGGTCTGCTCGGTGGTTCCACGCTTTGGGAATCGGTTAAGTAGAACCAACTCATCGGGGGTCATCATTTTTTCAATGACGCCTCTGAAAATAAGCGGTTGTAGGATCGGTAAATCAACCATCGTATCTAATCCAATCTAGCAGGTATACTGTAGGTATCGAACAGTACTGTGGCTGTTCCCGTCCTACGGATAGGGACTTCATTAATACTTATCGACTATTCCATGAGCAAACCGTCGAAAATGGTACTTGTTGGTGATTCGGGGCATTTTAAAATGCCCCGAATCACCAAGATCTTAAAACTTGAATGTGGAACGACGAACCGAAATCACAGCACCAAGCTGATCTAGAGCTGCCTGGTCATACCCACGCACCTTGTCTAGCTTTGCAATACCAGAGATCATAAGGTTCTGAAACTGCTCACGATCCGTGTATAGCTGCACTGTGTGGCGTAGCAGACCCTCAGCGGGGCCTAGCGTAATACCCGTGCCAGTGGTGCCAACCGGGTAGTAGCGTCCCTCTAACGGACCAGCAGCGGTGTTCTCCGCCATTACGGTGCCTAGCATCCAAACATCCGTACCGGCCGGAAGGGTCATACCCTTCTGGGTGTAACGAGCCTCGGAGTAGAGAAGCTCATCCTGTCCCTCATAGGTACCCAGCGTACGAAAGCTGGGGACCGGAAGTTCTTCATGAATAGCCATTTGTAGTTTCCTTTACCCTTTCCCTGTCCCCAGGATTACTTAGACTTGCCGAAAAACTGCGGAAGTGAGTTTGTCAGCGCGGTGAGTTCATCCTCGACATTGAGATCGTGATTGGTCTCCTCGGGGACAACGCCGGTTTCCTTTTCAAGCTCAACAACCGGCTTGGCGGGCTTAAGACGGTCGTAAAGGGAAGGATTCGACAACTTGATCTCTGTCATCGCGTCAGCCTGGGACGGAAAGAAGAATCCCTCGTCTACGTCCTTCTGTACTGCAGCCTTTGCGTCCTTCTCACGAAGCTCCGCTACCTGGTTGGACAGTGCTAAATGGCCCTGCGCCATTTCGGCGAAAGCTCCAATAAGCTCGTCCTGCGAAAGGGTCTCGCCATTAGAAAGCGCAATCATCCCCGCAGCAGCAACCTGCTCGGTGAGCTTCTGTACTGTCTCGGTAGCCGTAGCTGCCTCAGCCTTAGCGGCTGTTGCTTCCTCAGTGAGAGTGTTCGACAACGCCGTGGCGTCCTCAAGTTCCTTCTCCTTGGCGGAGGAAGAAGCCTGAAGGGCCTTTACGTCGAGCCCGAACTCCTCCTTGAGCTGAGCGAGCAGCTCGTCCAACGTGGGCTTTGCCATTTCGTTCTCCTCAGTATGTTCTGTGGTGTGTTCTGCTTCGGGCTCTGCAGAAAGCAAAACCACGCTGCTACTATTATCGGCAGTTGCCGCAACAATCTCTTCATAGTTGTCTAAACCGACCACATAGGGACGATTTGTGACGCAAGTATGCAGGAGTGTAGGTCCTGCAGGCTTACCTGTTCGTGTATCCACATAGTTCAAACTCATGAGAGCAGACGCCCCGAGAAGGGTCTTGCCCATTTTTGGAATGGCGGTCTCGTCACGCACATCGATCAGAGCGTATACCTTGTCGCCCTCTTGTTGAATATCTACAACCTCGCCGATATTTCGTAGCGGGTCCTCACTATGAGCATTGGAATCGTTTGCTAGTGGAACCTGCACGATGTCGCATACACCAGAGTGAAAGTTATCTTGCAGCTTAGCAATAAATGCGTCATCGATGTCAATCAAACGCTTAGACAGTGGATGAATCAGCGGACCCTTGTTCAAGATATGCTTCTTGAAGAGTTTGCCCATAGGTTTAGAACGACTGAGTTCTAGGGTGTCCTCAACCGCTTCATACCCCGACCCATTGGAGGGGATGATTACAAATTCATCTGTCATTTGCCTGCCAACCTATCGTGGAACATTTGGCTGTAGCTACATAGTGCACAAATATCCGATATTTACCTAATCGGCTTACTCTTGCATCGACTCCCGTCGAATCCTATACATGATTGAATCTAAAGGTTCAGAATCATCAGACTCTATGGTTCCAAAATGATCCGAATAGGACGAATGATTACATAGTCGGTTATAGAAGTCCTTATCCGTAGAGTTAGGATTTCTATCCCCAACAATATTTTCTCCACGCGTTTTCCATTTTTTATCCACTGTAGGCAAATAATAACTATCACCATTACGCCACAAACCGACCGGACCCTCAGAGGCAGAGTAATGAATCAATACATCAGCCATTATGAATCACCCTCTAACAGCTGTCCGATTTGGGCACGAACTCGTAGGCTAGGATCAGCGTCAGCCTGTTCTGCTGTGATAGGTACGCTCTTCTCAGGAGAGTCCGGAGTAGAAGCAGCCTCTAGAACCTTTGACGCTATGTCCGTTGTATCCGGAACACTTATGTCATCCGCTGGAGGCGTATCCTTCCGGCTTAGTGGGGGGTCCTCCTCATCAGACGGATCCACACCACGTAATCGAGCATTATGAAGCTGCTGCCGCATCTCATCAGATAGGTCGTCACTCCACACCATGTCGGGGTATCCCTCTATCGTGAGATGAGCTACAGTGGGCTCGTTATCAAAGATTTCGTACCCTGTAACGGTAAAGTCATAAACCTTTCCCGATATGTCCTCTGCGGTGTCTAATGAAATGCGTGGAGTATCCCCACTATCGGGATCCACATCAAAATCATAAACATGAAGAACCGGACGAGTATCCGTGTTCTGATTATCAAACGCAGCTATAAAACCGTCGGGAAAATCACGAAATACCTGATCATGAAAATCTTCACTATTTATCATGGCTCTTGTACCAATCCTTAAGCTTCTTAATAGCAGCCTTCTTCTTTGCAGTCTCACCGGAATAGCCCGACTTAGCAACAGCAAATCGGACATTCAAGGGGACTCCGCGAATATCATTGATGCCATTAGATTTTAGAAACTTAACGGCATCATCGTACTGTTCTTGAGTATCGAAGAACATCAATTCAATATCATCCAATAATGATACGCCATCCTTTATCATCATCTCATTTCC